>JAQQPU010000971.1:0-79202 GCA_029168905.1 Artemia sp. Kazakhstan ARC1039
CCCCCCCCCCTATGCCCATCATTACCCCAAATATGTCCAATCAAAATTTTGAGATAGCCATTTTGTTCTGCGTAGTTGATTTCCAGTTATGAAATATGTTTTTGAGGAAGACACTCCCGCACAGCCCTCAGGGTAAGTGTTTTAAGTTATGCCCTGGTGGTATATAAAGTTTTTAAAGAAGGTGTTGTCGTAGAAATTTTTAAAAGCTCATTCGATTGGAAATTCAAAGGGCTAGTGCCCTTTTTAATAGTTGAAAGTGATTGGAGTGTAACCCAGGGCAAGGGTTTAAAGTTATGCCTTGGGGGCATATAAGGTTTTTATAGAAGGCGTTGTCGTAGAAACTTCAAAAAAGCTCATTCGATTGGAAATTCAAAGGGCTAGTGCCCTTTTAAATAGTCGAAAGTGATTGAAGGGCAAATAGCCCCCCCTCCCAAACCCATCATTCCCCCCAACACATCCAATAAAAATTTTGAGATAACCATTTTGTTCAGCGTAGTTGAATTCCAGACAGAAAATATTTTTTTGAGGAGGACACTCCCCCACGACCCTCAGGGAAAGGGTTATAAGTTACGCCCTGGGGGCATATAGGGTTTTTATTGAAATCTTTGTCGTTAAAACTTGAAAAAGAGCTCATTCGATTTGAAATTCAAAGGGTTAGTACCCTTTTTTATAGTCGAAAGTAATTAGTGATATTTTTTGTTGTTGTTGTTGTTTAGACCAGTGCACTTCGTATCGAAGGAGTTGTCTTGGGAACTTCGAAAAGGGCTCATTCGATTGAAAATAGAAAGGGATGATGCACTTTTCAATAGTCAAAAGTGATTGGAGGGCAACCAATCCCCCTTCCACTCCAACCCTCCCACGCCCACCTTCCCATTTGCGCATTATGTTAAAAACTAAACGTTGCCAAGATTAAATCAAAATGCACTGTGATAATACTAATTCCCAATAAGGCATCTCAGCAGCATCCCAAGAACGACTGAGAGTATTATTTTCAAACTTTCGGGGCTACTTCTGCTCTTAAAATTTTACCAAATCAAAATAGCGTAAGTGTATCTAAACTATCAAAGAAAGTAAACAGATTTTTTGCGAATGGTATCAAGTTTTCCATTTCAGGTCAACTAGAGGAGGTATGAAACTAAATTAAATAGTACTATTTGTGTCCAGATTTATAAAAGGGTGTATGTTTTTAAAAATTGGTGAAAATTTTAAAAGAAACCTATCCCTTGCCAAGGCCAGAACAAAATTTGCACTTTACTGAAAAATACAAATGAATGTGCATTTTCAGTTTAATATACATATACTGATATTTAGTAATCAGTGCCGATGAAGGACTACAGATTGCCGAAGATTGTTCTTTTCGGCCAACCATCTAGGGCTAAACGGAAAGCAGGTCGTCCCCGTCTGGGGTGGGAGGACGTCATACAGAAAGATTTAAAGCAAATGGGAACTTCATGGGCGGGTGTAAAAAGGAAGGCTCTGAATAGATTGGGTGGAGGAGGATTGTGCGTAGCTGTGTTGGCCTCAGGAGGCTTGGTGCTGCGGTGAGTTATTAGTAGTAGTAGTAGTAGTAAAATGTTAATATTATTTGATTTATTAAAGTTATAAAAGCAAAAACATTTATATTTTTTCAGTAAAGTGCAAATTTTGTTCTGGCCTTGGGAAGGCATAGGGGTTTTGCGCCCAACTTATGTTAATTTCTGCTCGTTTTGAGTTTGACTCGGTTATTTATTGTATTTTCTGTTCGTTTTGGGTTTCATTTATTTATAGATGCTATATTATTATAGTTTCACGCTTGGTAGATTATTTGACTTTATTTTTGCTTATTTTTTGTTTAATGGAGTTCTTTACTTTTCTTTAATATCAATATCACCTACCGAGGTAGGTGATATGATCTACTGGCTTAATCCTACTATTTCTGAGAGGAATATCCCCAGGTGACACTTGCTTCCTGTTGAAGAATGCAGCTTCTGACTTTTCAGCATTGAACTGAAGACCTAAATTTGCATACTCAGAATGTAGCGTTGCGAAAATCTCGCTAATGTTCTTTACTTTTCTTTTAAAAACTTATTTTGTGGAAAAAGTTTTTTTTAATTAATATCAGAGAAAAATTGACACCAAGACTGAGAATAACTTGCGTCAGTTAAATTAGACTCATACGAAAAGAGACTAAATCGTCAATCAGTGCAAAATTGCAACAATTACATTAAGTGCAAAAACCAACAATTAGAAAAAGACAACAAATACCTCTTAACTACTGGGAGAGGACCGACGATCAAAGATGGTTCAAATTTGTCAAACGGGAATTATAAGCACGACTTTGCTTTTCCACGGCTATAATTGGGCCAGCAATGCTGAATTTTCTACGCAGATAAGAGTTGTGTGTCCAAGGGGGAAAATGTAAAAGATATTTAGTGAACCGAAGAAGACTGAACGAATTTTTTACTTGACAGATTTTGTGAGCATTTTCCAAAACGGCGATATGAACAGATAATGTGGTAGAGCGACGGAGTTGAAAAGTTTCGAAAGAAGACGGCGGTTGAAGCGCAACTTATTCGTTACAAAAGAAGCATATGATAATCCAACTCTACGTTCAATGTGAGCAATTAATAGTTGTTGCCTGTGCATTATTGACGAACCAATGAAAAGACCGAGGTAGGTGATATGATCTACTGGCTTAATCCTACTATTTCTGAGAGGAATATCCCCAGGTGACACTTGCTTCCTGTTGAAGAATGCAGCTTCGGACTTTTCAGCATTGAACTGAAGACCTAAATCTGCATACTCAGAATGTAGCGCTGTGAAAATCTAGCTAATGTGCTGGATAGTGCGGCTCAAATTCAGGATGTTGTCTGCATAACATATGAGAGATAAATCAAGACCGGCAAAGATGAAGGAAGTGGGACCAGATGACTGTGAATCAAGAACTCTATTATTGAAGAGTGAACATGAAGAATCAGCACCTTGACGGGTATCTTTTTTGACGTTGACAAAAATATTAGGGTTGGTGCATAGACTTGGGAGCCGTCAGCTATAGATAATGGGTGAAGTATTAGGAGAAATTTAAGACAAGAATACGTGTCTCGAAGGGCTCTGACATATGAAGGGCTCACTCCATGTTTTGCTGCATGGAGTAGCACAGCAGCGTGATTGAGAGAAAAGAACGCTTTATGAACACCAGGCCCGGTTAAAACAAGAGTTTCACCTGATGCATCAGCGTCGATCAATGTGTTCGTGACAAAAGAAAAAGCGTGGACAAAAACGAGACGTGGCTGGAATCCAAATTGGTAGGGTGGAACACAGCAATTTGTGTTCAGATGGTCAATGAAAAGAATTTCGATAAGCTTACAGAAGGTAGTAGCCACCATTATAGAACGGAAAGACGAGCACTGGGTGGCGATTTCACCTTTCTTTGGAATTGCACTGAGATCTCCAATCGAGAAAGAAGAAGGTACAACTCCTCGGCTAACCATCATCTGCATCTAAAGAGCAATATGGTTTACCTGCAGCTCGCTTCCACGCAGAAAGTGAAGACAACTCACTGTGTCGATGCCAGAAGATTTCTTACATTTTAGGCGTTGGTTTGCTCGCAGTACATAATCAACCGAAACAATAAAATTTTCGGTTAAACCTCTAGACAGAAATTTTTCAACCTTATCTTCATATTCAGAATGTAGGATGGCATCTGGTGGAGAGAATTCAGCAGAGAAGCATGAATTCTACTCGGAATTAGGAATAGCTTGAGCATATAGGCGGGCGCTAAGAGGGTCTCTTGATACATTTCTCCAGAAGGAAAGTTGGGACAGAGAAGGTTGCTAGGACGTCTCTTCAACTATTTGATTCATGTGGATATATAGTTCTCTTGCAGACTTTCTTTTGTTAGAAAGACAGCAAATGTCAGAAACCCATCCAGAGTGAGGACGGTCAAACTGGAGGCACAAATGGTACCAAAATTTGGATTTTCTCCAAGCTTCAACTAGGCTCGGATTGCTGGACCAATGCTTCGTGACCCCTCAACGTATACGTTTAAGAGGTATAGCGCATTTCTTGCGCATCACTGGGCATGGGAAGTTTGTGCAAGATAGATATATTTTAACACCCATATTTCATGTGCATCAGCGTGCGGATTTATCATGAGCAGCTGGAACGGAACATGAATTTTATAAAATTTTATGACAGAATTTTATGACAGAGTTAGTAAATGTTGCAAAAAGATCTCCTTGGATGTTTTTGCAATCCCAGTAAAATTGGGCGTGAGGTTGTTGTGGGATGGGAGTAGACTGAGCAGAGGGACAAAAAATAGATGCAGATATTGTAAGGTGGTCTGATAGTTGGAATCTCAGTAACGACGTGAACAGGTGACGCTTGGAGATTTGCAGAAGAAACGGCATGGTCAAGAAGAAATTACATGGTCATCAAAAATACTCGACCGGCACGAGGTCCTAACAAGCATTGCAATACCATCCGAGGGGCGGGCACGGGAAGTGGATCGTTTAGCGGGCACCGAGTAGCTAGCAAAATTATTGTCAATTTACTGAAGGCCCAAACTATGACTCGTCAAAAAGTGTTCTTGCAAGCAAAATACGTCACAGTTCGAAAGCAAACCTTTTATCACAGGAAGTTTGACTAAAAGTCCACCATTAATATTCCACGAAAGTAAAGCTTGCGCAATAGTAGATAAATCCATATCATACCGTAGGCCTTGCTGATTGACTGTTGTTATTGGAACACTTTACTCTGTAACAAGTATGGCTGGACCGTACTTGTTATATATTACCACGGTAATATTACCGCAAATACTTATACCACGACTCGCCGTGATCTTCGTCTGACCGTGCGACCCTGAGCTGAAAAGTACAAAAAATAAAGCCAAATTTTAGCTAAGAGTATGGGTAGCTAATGGTCATTTACTATCTGGGAACGTGTTAGAAATAAAAGAAAAAATAAAACAGAATTTCAAACAAAGTTTGCGATCTAGTCAACACATAAGGTGAGATTGTCGTACAGATAAGGCAGAATGAAATAAAGTGCTTAATTCTGCGAAATTAGACAACATAGTAAACAAAACTTGCCTGCTTCAGATTTCCCATTTTCCTTGACTCAGCGATAAGTGACACCCGTGCCAGTCTATGATGTATTTAATCTAAAAAACTTTTCCACAAAACAATTTTTCAAAGAAAAGTAAAGAAGGTTTATTCATCCAAAAGTCAGCAGAAGTGAAGTCACATAATATTCCGAGCATAAAACTACCACAAATTATTATCAATAAATAAATGAAACTCAAAACAAACAGAAATTACAAAAAATACCAAGTCGAACTCAAAACGAGCTAAGATTACATGATTAGGGCTGACAAACCCCATGCCTTCTCGGGACTAGAACATAGTTTGCACTTTACTGAAAACAAAAAAAAATGTTGATTTTCGGTTTAATATACATTTACAGACATTTATTCCTTAAAGTTTTAGTAAGTTTTCATTCATTAAAGTAAAGAAAATGAAAACTTTTAAATGTATTTAGTTTTCAGTAAAGTGCAAACTATGTTCTAGTCCCGAGAAGGCATGGGGTTTATCAGCCCTACTCATGTAATCTTTGCTTGTTTTGAGTTTGACTCTGTCCTTTACTGCAATTTCTGTTCATTTTGAGTTTCATTTAATTATTGACTGTGATTTGTGATTGTTTTAAGCTAGGAATATTATTTGACTTTATTTCTGCTCATTTTTGGCTTAATGGAGCTCTTTACTTTTCTTTGAAAGGTCTGTATTGTGGAAATATTTTTTTAAAATTGATTAGTTTTCTTTTTTCATTGACATAGTCTTTTTCATGGAAAAAAACTCCTGACACAAATAGTTTTGTTTATTTTAATTTTATACCCCCCTGAAGTTGGCGGATAAATAGAACTTAATATCATTCCCAAGAAATTCTATCTATTCTCTTTGACAACGTAGATAAGTTAGACTCTTTAAATTTATTAAAATTGTAAGAGCAGAAGTAGCAATAGCAGTAGCCCCGAAAGTTTCAGCTTAATACCACAGTCGTTCTAGATAAACTGCCGAGGTTTCTTATTGCCAACCATACAGACAGTACCTTTGATTTAGTTTTAAAGCAACGTTTGGTTTAAAGTACAATGTGCCAATTGCATAATTGCGGGGGTTTACTTACCCAATATCCCTAGAGATAAAGTTGCTGAACTCTTCTACTATGATGAACAATATGACTGTCTCAAAATTTTGATTGGAAATTCAAAGGGCTAGTGCCCTTTTTAATAGTCGAAAGGGATTGGAGGGCAACTAGCCCCCCCCCCCCGCCATCATTTCCCGAAACACATCCAATCAAAATTTTGAGATAGCCATTTTCTTCAGCGTAGTTGATTTCCAGATAGAAAAAAAGTTTTTGAGGAGGGCATTCCCCCAGAGCCCTCAGGGCAAGGGTTTAAGTTATTCCCTGGGGGCATATATGGCTTTTATAAAAAGCGTTGTCGTAGAAATGGATGTGATTAGGAAATGAATAGCTTTTGGAGGATGGCTGCTTGCCCTCTAATCTCCTTTCCGGGTTGCAGCGGTAGCTTGAAGCCTAGTAGGAGACCATGACGTCCCAGAATAAGAAGTACAATAGCCCATAGCTTCTAAAAATAGAATTAGATCGAAACACAAAGTATACTAGAATCGCCTTATCCAAAATCCCTATGTAGGAAACATACAGCAAAATGGATATCTCAAAAATCTGAAAATTATCCAGACCAGGGGTATCGAAATGCAAAAATTAAGAGAGCCAAACAAAAGATGAAGCATCGTTATAATAATGTTGAAGATCATCAAGAAGCATCAATTGAGACAGCCAAACAAAATATCATGGAGTGCTACCATAATGATGATGATTATCGAAACAACTATAAAAAAAATTATTTTACCGAAATAATGGGTATATACTATGGTAAAGAAAGCTAGAATAAAAAAATTAAAACCAATAAGAGGTTGTACCAAATAACTCATAAAGATAATATTAAAAAGTATATTCAGAAGTCCAAAATAATGGTCAAAATGTAGGCTAATTTTTGTAAATTGAGAATCATTATAAAACAGTTTTATCAGAACTATAGAAAACATTCAAAATTACAAACTAAAATTATCTTTGAAAGAGCTAACATTGCTCAAAAGTTTGCTAGAACTACGCCGGTAAAACTACATATTAATATCCAACAGAAATGCTTTATGTTTAATGACAAGCTTCCAAGTTATGGACTGGCGACTTTGGAACAGTTTACAGAAGCAATAAAAAAATTTTGACAACACTGTGCATATACGGAAGTGTACTTGTGTGAAAATTTGTATATTATTATTGGAAGGACCAATTGTAGTTTATATAGCAGTAATACCAATACATATACAAGCCTATCTATGAAAAACAAAGGGAAAGCTATGCTTTTCAATCATGGTTAAGGGAGCAGCGGTAGCTAGCAGCCTAGTAAGAGACGATCACGTCCCATAGTAAAAACTACAATAGCCCATAAATCCTAAAAGCTGAATCTTAACGAAACAAAAAGAACTCTATTAGAACCGCCGTGTCCAAAATTCCTATACAGGAAACTTTCCATCCCCCTGATTGAACAACGATAAGAAAATATTGGCTTGAAAAACAAGATAAGTTGCTTTAACTACGATATTTTGCATTTAAGGAAGGTTTGTTCTTTTCCGTCTGTTTTCTTCAGATAGCGAAACACAGGAACATCATAGATAGCAGTTTAATGGCTCTTTTTAAAGGAAACTGATGTATTTGAAAAAAATTTCTAATAAACAAAAATAATTTTTAAAATAGAATCGATATTTGAAGAAAAACTGCATGTTTCTATAATAGTATAGTAGCAAGTGTTATTAAGATCAGGAATTTGTCACATCTACGTGCTTTTGTAATTAACAAAAAATATTTAAAATAAAATCAGTATCTCTATATTTTCATGTACTAGATTATACTTAAAAACGTCACTAGCTCCTTTGAATTTGAATGGAACTAGTTCATTTGAAAGTTTCAATGATATTTCTCTAAAAGGCTCACCTGAATTCCCTCGTCTTTTTGGAAAGTAAAGGTCAAACATACAAACCTTTCTCAATAGCATATACTATATGTAAAAAGTGAACAAATTGCCTAACTTACAGCCCTTTCCCTGGGGGCTGTGAAGGGGTTAACATCCCAAAAGGCATAATTACTGAACTTGTTAAAAATGCGGAAGACAATAGATGTCTGAAAATTTTGATTGGATGTTTGTTTTGGAAAATGGTGGGCGTGGAGAAGACGGCAGGGGCTGGCTGCCCTCAATTCACTTTTGACTCTTAAAAAAGCACTATAACTTCCAATTTCAAATCAAATGAGCTCTATCCAAAGTTCATATGACCCTCCATTTCACAAAAACCTTGTCTTCCCCCAGAGCATAACTTAGAACTTTTACCCCAGAATTCTGGTGGGTTGTTTCAACCCTTGAGTCTTTGTCATATGTTCTTTGGACTATTTTCAACAAAATAGTTTTATCACAATTTCGATAAGATTTGGATTAAAAAGGGTGTCAGGTAGGGGGGCAAGTTGTTCTCTATTGCTTTTGACTCTAAAAAGGGAACTAGGACTACAAATTTCCCATTAAATTAGCCTCCTCTAAAGTTTATACGATCACGCCTTCCATGAAAACCTTATATGCCTTCTGGGCATAATTTACAGCCGTGTTCCCCAGTTGCTGGGGGGTTGTTTTTAACCCCGGAGGCCTTGTTATATGATGTTTAGACTTTTTTGAAAGAAATGGGTATCAAATAATTTCTATTGGATTCATTTGGCGAAAAGAAGATGTGGGGGGGATAGTTACCCTCCTGTCACTTTTGATTTTTAAAAAGGACTAAAAGCACTAGGACTTGTGATTTCCAATTGAATGAGCCAAATTTTAATTTTGTACTCATACATGGCTATCTCAAAATTTTACTCGGAAGAATTTGGGCGTGAAAAGGGCGTGGGGGGGGTGGTTGCCGTCCTATCACTCTTGACTTTTAAAAAGGGTGCTAGAATTTTCGATTTTACACTGAATGAGTTTTCTCCGAAGTATATATGACCATCTTTTACAAAAAATAACCTTAAATGTTAACAAAGGGCAACTAGTATGGCTTATAGCCCTTGCCATGAGGGCCGTTACGTGGTGTCATCCCCAAAGACAAAATTACTGGACTTTTCAAATATGCTTAACAAATTGGCTATCTCAGAATTTTGATTGGATGTGTTGGAAAAAATTATGGACGCGGAGGAAGGGCTGGTTGCCCTCTTATCACTTTCGACTATTAAAAAGGACCCTAGAATTTCTGGTTTACAATCCACCCTTAAAATAAAGCCTTATATGCCCCGGAGCATAGCTTAAAATCTTTTCCATGAAAGCTGAGGGGGTAGGGGGTGGGAGCTGTAATCTTTGAAGACATTAATTAAAAAAAGTTTTTCCACAAAATAAGTTTATCAAAGAAAAGGAATGAGCTCCATTAAACAAAAAATGAGCAAAAACAAAAGCAAATAATCTACCAAGCATAAAACTACCACAAATCAGCATCAATAAACAAATGAAACCCAAAACGAACAGAAATTACAATAAATAACCGAGTCAAACTCAAAACGAGCAAAAATTAACATAAGTTGGGCGCAAAACCCCTATGCCTTCCCAAGGCCGCAACAAAATTTAAAAAATATAAATATTTTTAATTTTATAACTTTAATAAATCAAATAATATTAACATTTTGATTACTAAATATCAGTATATATAAATTAAACTGATAATGCACATTCAATTGTATTTTTTACCAGTAAAGTGCAAATTTTGTTCTGGCATTGGGAAAGCATATGGGTTTTGCGCCCAAACTAATGTTAATTTCTGCTCGTTTTGAGTTCTTTAATGGAGTTCTTTACTTTTCTTTGAAAAACTTATTTTGTGGAAAAAAATTTATTTTGTGGAAATTAATTTCTGTTCGTTTTATATTGACATAGTCTTTTCAGGGAAAAAGAAAATAATACTTTAAATCTTTTCGTTTTTGAGACTTTATAACTTGGCCTGCTATTTGTATGCTGGAGAAAAACTTTCAGCAATTTTTAACAACATACACCATTTTAAAAATCTGGACACAAATAGTACTGTTTAATTTAGTTTCATACCTCCTCTAGTTGACCTGAAATGGAAAACTTGATACTATTCGCAAAAAGATCTGTTTACTTTCTTTGATAGCTTGGATACACTTACGCTATTTTGATTTGGTTAAATTTTAAGAGCAGAAGTTGCCCCTAAAGTTTGAACCTAATACCCTCAGTCGCTCTTGGGATACTGCTGAGATGCCTTATTGGCAATTAGCATTATCACAGTTGATTTAAGACTTAAGGCAACATTTAGTTTTTAAACATAATGGGCAAATGGGAGGGTGGGCGTGGGAGGGTGGGAGTGGAAGGGGGATTAGTTGCCGTCCAATCACTTTCGACTATTAAAAGGGCATCAGCCCTTTCTATTTTCAATCGAATGAGCCCTTTTCGAAGTTCCCATGACAACTCCTTCGATACGAAGTGCCCTGGTCTAAACAACAACAACAACAAAAAATAATACATTATACCCACATCGATCTTTACTATAAATTATTTGAAAAAAACTACGTTTTCTAAAGAGTTAAAGAGGCTGAGTCACAAGTTCGAACCTTAAAACGTACAGGGATTAGGAGGTAAAGTTGGGGGGATGGCACCCCCCAAACCCCTGGCTTTTGCAGCCTCATTTGTTAAGTTTTTTTTCAGTCCTGTAGCCTGCAATCAGTTGGTCGTACCAAGTTCATCACATTATAGCTTGTTATCGGTTAGGGAAAAATCTCCTGTAAAAAATCCAGCAAACAGGCTCAGTATTGTTTCTAATCAAAGAGATGCAATAGGATGTTCTTACGGTAAGAAATTCAAGCAGACTTCGTTTGTGTTGCAAAGCATTTCTTTGGAAGGGAAAAAGCGGGAGTTGGGAGACCCCCAAAATAAAAATCTTAACAAAAGAGGGTGCAAACACGGGGGGTTCGGGGGAGGAAGCCCCCCATCTGCACCTCCTAATCCCTGTACGTTTTAAGGTTCGAACTTGTGACTCAGCCTCTTTAACTCTTTAGAAAACGTAGTTTTTTTCAAATAATTTCTGCACGTTTTTGTACAGTTTATTACTTATTATTGCTTGACTAACTGTTAGCTGATCGTGTCAGGAGTTAAAGTTGGGGGGCTGCCGCCCCCAAACCCCCTGCTTTTGAAGATTCTTGTGTTAAGGCTTTTAATTTATGAATACTCAAATCAAATGCACAGTAAGATTTTCTTTTTTCAACATTTCTTCGAGCATGCGGGTGTACGGCATGTTATCAAAGCAGTGGAGACTTACCTGTAAGCTGAAGGCCGACTGTGATATTCTTCTGGAGACGCCTGTTGAGCCGAAGGATTTAATAAATTGGATTTAAAAAAGAAACTGAGTTTCTTTTTTAAACTTTAAATTTAAGAGATACTACTTTAAATTCAATATATAAAAAAATTACTCTGACGGGGAATCGAACCCAGGTCTTCTGAATGACAGACACGAATAGTGACCACTGTATTATCAGAGACTCTTGAATTATTTTAGTCTCTGCAATCTATTTTCGACGCAAGCAAATACAAAGTAAGATTTTCGTTTTTCGACAAAAAAATAAACTTCTGGGAAAGAGCTGGAGTTTTTGGAAGCTTGCAGTCGGTCTTGTCAGGTTAAGAGGACTATTTTGATCTAATTTAGTAATGAAATACTATGCTTTTTGGAATTTCAAAAATTAACTTGGGCTCTTATAGGAAAATGAGGTTTTTCGTAAATGTAAATTTGGGGGTATTTTTTTGGTCTGAAAATATCAAAAGGCCCTAACAGGTAGAATTCCGCTTCGAATGAGTCCTCATTCACCCGGATCCGTAGCCAACTGTGGCCTGTAGGTGTGGCTGATAAAAAAAAACTTGATATTTAGTTTTTGGAAAACCAGGAAGGAGTGCTCGGATTGAGCTGAAATTTTGAGAATAAGCTTCCAGGCCCTAGGAGAGCTTATCTTCTAAATTTCAGCTCAATCGAACAATGTTAAAGGGGGGCTTTGGTGGGAAAAATTAACATGGGCTCTTATAGGAAAACGAGGTTTTTCGTAAATTTAAATTTGGGGATAATTTTTTCAGTCTGAAAATATCAAAAGGCCCTAGCAGGTCGAATTCCGATTCGAATGAGTCCTCATTCACCCGGATCCTTTGCCAACTGTGGCCTGTAGGCGTGGCTAATAAAAAAAATTGATGAACATTAAGTGGCTGTTATTTGGTTTTTGGAAAACAGGGAAGGAGTTATCGGATTGAGCTGAAATTTTGAGGATAATCTCCCAGGCCCTAGAAAAGCTTATCCTCTAAATTTCAGCTTGATCGAACAGCGTTAAAGGGGGGCTGTGGTGAGAGGGTCGAAACTTCCGGCCCACTTTCCCCCATGAAAATAAAGTCGGAGGGGGGTGAAATTTTGTATGTTTCTTAGTTTGAGCATAGGCTACAAAATGCGATCACCACCGTCTCTCTGCAATCGCTTAACATTGTGGTGGGTCGCCTCTTTAAAGAGGCACAGGTGTGCCTCCTTGAAATATCAAGCCTTCCAATCACTTTCGACTATTAAAAAGGGCAATAGGCCTTTCAATTTCCATTCGAATGAGTCCTTTTGGTAACGACAACACTTTCTATAAACACCTTATATGCCCCTATGGCATAAATTAAAACCCTTACCCAAAGGTCTGTTAGGGTGGTTGTCATCCTCTAAGCCCGAATTCCCAGAACTTTCAACAACGTTAAACAAAATGGCTATCTCAGAATTTTTATTGGATGTGTTTGAGGAAATGGTGGGCGTGAGAGGGGCGGTAGTATGTCTCAAATCACTTTCAACTATAAAAATGGCACTAGTCCTTTCAATTTCCAATTAAATGAGCCCTTTTGAAGTTTCTACGACAAAACTTTCAATAAAAGTCTTATATGCCCCCAGGGCATAACTTACAACCCTTGCCCTTAGGCCTGGGGGGATGTTATTCTCAAAGACCTAATTTCCCGAACTTTCTAAAAGTTGAACAATATGGGTATCTGAAAATTTTTATTGGATGTATTTGGAGGAGTGGTGGGCGTGAGAGGGGGATTAGTTACCCTCCAATCAATTTCGACTATTACAAAGGGCACTAACCCTCTCAAGTTCGAATTGAATGAACCCCTTTTGAAGTTTTACGACCACTCTATCTATAAAACCTTATATGTCCCCAGGGCAGAACTTACAACCTTTGACCTTGGGGTTCGGGGGGGTTTTTCATCCTTAAATACATAATTTCCAGAACTTTCAACTACGTTGAACAAAATGGCTATCTCTAAACTTTGATTGAATGTTTTTGGGGAAATAGTGGGCGTAAGAGGGGGCTAATTACTCTCCACTCCACAATTTTTCCAATCAAATGAGCCCTTTATGAAATTTCTATAACAACTTTCTAGATAAACTTTATATGCCCCCTGGGCAAAACTTACAACCCTTGCAAAGAGGGCTCTGAGGGAGTTATCATCCTAAAAGACCTAATTACAAGAACTTTCAACTACGTTGGACAAAATGGATATCTCAAAATTTTGATAAGATGTGTTTGGGAAAATAGTGGGCGTGAGAGTGGTGTTAGTCACTCTCCAATCACTTTCAAGTGTTAAAAAAGGCACTAACCCTTTCAATTTCAAATTGAATGAGCCCTTTTGAAGTTTCAACGCTTTCAATAAAAACCTTATATGCCCTCTGGGCATAACTTACAACCCTTGCCGTGAGGACTGTGTGTACTGTGAGCAAAATGCGATATATTTAAAATACCAAAATAAAGTTCCTTCTTTCTAAAGATAATTCCGACTTCCTCTAATTAAGTTAAATCTAGTTTCAAAAATGAAAAGTCCTTAATCAGCAAAGAGAAAAAGTGCAGTCACTTTCGCAGGAAGTTTAAACGATAAGAACCATGTGAACGTCTACATCATCAAAATTATTTAAGACGTATTATTGGACGAAGGGTTCGCATCCTTGGGGTCACTCGGGCCAATTGTGAGCCAGTTCTCACAGCGCAATACTAAAGAGCTACGTTTGATAGTGGGGTAGAAGTACTTTTTGAATATATTCGTATTTGAGAATCAGGACCGCTTAGACAGAATTACTCGGCGTACGATCTGGGCAATTCTTTGATTGTTATATCTCTGTCACCATTGTTGTCGTTTGAAGTGACTCACTGCTGTGCTCCTAAATATGTAAGTCCCAATAAATATATAGTTTTTTACCTGTGTTTATTTCACTTTATATGTCTGCATCTAGTCTAGTAACAGGCAATTAGTTCGCAAAATATCCAAGGACGTTCCCAGGGAATCTGATCTCCAGATAGCTCAAGAAAAAAAGAGGCCACATTTATATGTCTACATATTCTATTTTCTCCCATTAATTGAGGGCGGCGCTAGCCTAGTTGACACAATCTTTAGCGCTATAAGCGGCGCTATCGGAGAACATATAAAGTGTAAGTTCACGGCTTTCAAGGTATAATTTTAGACTTGACGCGATCAATCTTCATTACCGCTATTATGACGGCAATAAAACTTTTATTGCTACAAATGGCACAGTCGGAATTTGAAAGAAAAATTGCGAACTAATTACGCTATAAACTTTGTAATTCGAATTTAATTATTAGAGAGATACAGACATATAAGTAAAGTGATTAGGCCTATAACCGCTAAGCTACGACAGGAAACCCTTTAAAATATCTCTTAGGAGATAATAGCCTCCCCCAAAATAGGTTAAGTGAAAAAATAATTTATACAAAAAAAAATGTCTGAAGATTTAGAAGAACAATTAATGGCGCAAAAATTGGTCGCGAAAAATAGAAAAATCTATCCCGGAGCACAATGGCCAATCAGATATTGACGAATTTAATATCCAATTGGCCCAGTTTGTACAACTAACAAAAACAGAGCTAGAACCGTTAGTCAACATGCTCCTACTACGATTAAAAAGCCAGGCCTTAACCTTTTTAAAACAGATTGAACATACCATAGGCAATAACGCCAACTTGCCAATAACTACGGTTGATAACTTGTTAAAAGCATTTAAAGATAGGTTTATAGAAACCAGTTCCATAAATAAGTTAAAACACGGAACAGTGAGCTTTGACTTTTCACAAAATATAAGAGAATACCTTGATAATATACGTATTTCTGTAGAGGCAAAACACGGAAGTGGTTCGGGGCAACTGTATGAAAAAGTCATACTAAATACCTTTTTGCAAGGACTACCCCCAAAACTATATAGAGTGGTAATATCCAAAAATATTCAGACGTTGGATCTCGCAGTTCAGGAGGTAGAGCGATTGATCGAAGTCGAAACGATGGTCGCAAATCACAGTAAAGCAAAAATATATAGCCTAGGCGATTCAAATGCGAACATAAACTTCAAGAGCGATCAGGCGTCCCCCAATTTCTTTTCAAGGGATAACTCCCCAACACCACAAAGAAACAAAACACAAGAACTCGCTAGGCAGAAAACAGTACGTTTTCAGCCTATCAAACAATCCAATTACGAAAATAACCCTAAAATAATAAGGTGCTATAATTTTAATCGTGTTCGGCATATCGCGAGAGAGTTCCGTTATGTCCCCAATCGCATACCAAGAATTGCTGTCGGTAATACGCAAAATTACGGCAACCATTTGTTCGGAAGAACAAATTTTAGCACCGGTGATGCACCAGGCTATAGCCAGGGTGGATTGCGCCAATCAGTACCTTACAACACGTACCAACCAAACTTGTATAACCCTCCCCCCAACAGACAAATTAATTACCGATTTTGAAAACCCAAATACTCGCCGAAGCCAATATAAGCCAATATGGCAGTCAGTGCCAGCAAGCGGCACTGACACAGGACATCCACGTTACCATAATAATACATGGTGAAGACAGACAGACGTAAATCAATTAGATATGCCTACGGAAACTCATACGTCTGAATATCTATTACAGGCACCGACACATGAAATAAATCCTCAGGGAAACATTTCAGGCCCCCCAGAAATATAAATTGGACCCAGAGGGTGCCCGAAATATTTAATAGGTCCCAAAGTGCCATCTTGTAGTGATATTAATAACAAGTTACCTATATTTAATGATTTTTGTGTAGAAAATGTTTATTTTAAGGCTTTGATTGACTCTGGTGCAACGATTAGTATCATAAACTCTTGCGTATTTAATATGTTGCCTCTCCATATTAGGCGACAGAGGAACCCTAATAATCCCAATTAAACTAGTGTGACAGGCCATAAATTGGACGCAAGAGGTTCAATTTGCCTAAACGTAAAAAGAGACAATAGGATCTTTATGACAAATTTTATAATATGCGATAACTTTCCATATGAAGCAATTATAGGCGCAAATTTTTTAAGGTCCAATAGAATACTATTAGACGTAGCAAATGAGAGGATTGTCTACCCGGCTAAGGTGGGGGAAGAAATTTCTACCTTAAGAAATCGTAACAGAGGTTACGAAGACAACGTAACAGTAAACAAAATTTCTGACGGTATAATGTCGCAATATTTTGAACCTCATGTCTCGCAAAGAGGACATGACATAATTAGAAATTTGTCCAATTATTCTGAAAGAAATTGCAGAGATGAAATAAATTTAAATAATAAAAGTATTGAATCCGCAAAAATAAAAATAGGAGATATGCAACAGTACAGGTCAAACGAAATCAAGAAAATAGTGGAATTATGGACAAACATAGTAAAACCCAACGTGACGCCACAAGATGCCGCAATGGCGCAGCATAGCGCCAGTATGAATATAATAAATAATGAAAATAAAGAGCAATATTACGGATTCGTGATAAGAAAAACAAAAGTCCCTCCCAAAACGATGCAAAAAATTCAAATATCACAGATGATTGAGCCAGTGGTTAGCAAATCAGAAATATGGTTTGCGACCCCATCTGAAATACCCGAAAATCTGTTATGCGAGGAACAGATTATATCTTATGACAAAGGAGAAGGTTTTATTTGGGTAACTAATAACCACGAAAATGATACAATTACAATTAAAAAAGGGACGTCTTTAGTTCAAATCCTGGTTTTAACGGAGAACGATTTAAATACATGGGAAAATTCTAAAAGAAACCTAGTTAACGGTATTAAAACTTCAAATAACAAATATCCTTTAACTAAATCCCAATTTTTAAACAAATTTAATATGGATCATATTACGGACTTGGAACTTAAGAACAAATTATGCGAATTATTATGGAATTTTAAAGATGTGTTTTCTGCATCTGAAGATGACATCGGGCTGATACCATTTTATGAACATTCAATTTTAACGACTGGTAATCCCGTAGCAAAACAGCCATATCGTGTGCCATATAAGCACAAAGAATGGTTAAAAAATAAAATTCGGGAATTAGAAAAAAATGAAATTATACGCCCAAGTATAAGTCAGTATAGTGCACCAGTGATATTAGTACCAAAGAAGAATGGTGATCTTAGACTTGTAGTAGACTATAGAGTGCTTAACAAACAAGTAGTTAGCGATAAATTTCCTCTACCAAGAATAGATGAAATTCTTGACTCAATTTCAAGCAAAAATAAAATTTTTACTTCTTTGGACCTTACCCAAGGCTACCACTAAGTGAAAATAGCCGAAAAGGATGTCCATAAAACTGCATTTTCAGCATCTTAATGTGGTTCATATGAATACTTAAGGGTACCATTTGGACGGAAAACAAGTTCAAGATCGCAATGTAGACCCCTATTGCGACTGTTAAGAGGATTAAAGAATATCATTCATTTTGTCGACGATGTCATATGCGTGGGGGAAAACACTGAACAACGCTTAGCGACATTAGCTAAGGTGTTCGAGAAGTTCAGACAAGGCAATTTAAAAAGTTGGCCTGAGAAAGTAAATTTATTTCAACCTGAAATTAAATTTTTAGGAGTAGTAGTGACACAAGGAGAGATATCCCCAGACCCTGATAAAATAAAATGTGTTGAAAAACCTCAAACCCCCCAGAACTATGAAAGAATTAAGAGGAATTTTAGGTCTTACTGGCTACTTTAGAAAATTCGTGCGCAATTACGCCCAAATTGCAAAACTCCTCACTGAATTAACTAAAAGGAACTCCCATAATGTTACCTGGTCCCAGGAAGCTCAAACTTCCCTAGACCGTCTCAAAAAGGCGCTCACTTCTGAACCAATATTGTCACTCCCTGATTTCGAAAATGGAGGATTTGTGGTCACGACCGATGCTAGTTCAAAAGGCATTGGGGCTATTCTTTCGCAAATAATTCCCATAGGAAACCCTGATCCTGTACAATGACCTTCTAATAAAAAAAAAATAGAAAAAGTTATATGCTATTCGAGTAGAACCTTATCAAAAGGCGAAAGTATTTATTCCGCCACAAACTTAGAATTATTATCTATAATCCACCACTTGGACAAATTTAGACACTATTTAATTAGTAGAAAATTTATACTACGATCGGACCATAAAAGCTTGCAGTACCTGCGCACATTTAAAAACCCTACGGGAATTCTAGCTAGATGGATTATGAAAATCCAAGACCTAGATTACGAATTTGAACATTTAAAAGGTAAACAAGATGCAGCTTGTGACTTTTTGAGTAGATACCCAGAAAACATTCCGTCGGAAGCTGAAGAAAATGAAGTTAACGCTATCAATGCTAAGAGCAAATATGGACGTAAGAAAAACAAAGTCAAGGACACGGTAAAAGAAAATAAGATTAACCATGGTCCCCTGTCGTTAGAAAATATAAAAAGAAATAAAAAAAAGGACGATATGTGTTCGGAATTATTTTGTGAATGACGATGCGTTACCGGATAAATTCAAAACTCTTGGAAAAGAGATAGATAACTTTTACTATGACCTTAATGAAGAAATACTATGTAGAATCGTGACTGCTGAGACAAATAGAAACCAAACCTCAATAATACCTGTATTACCACAAAACTTAATAGCACCTGCATTTGAATGTTTTCATTCAGATATAGGTGGACATTTAGAAGTAATGAAAACGTTCCATAAATTAAAACAACATTTTTACGTGCCGTCGGTAATGACAAAACTTAAAGAATTTGTAAGTACATGCAAAGCATGTAACTTAAGAAAAATCCCCCCAGCTTATCCTAATCTTCCAGTCCCGGTAGCAAAGTACCCCTTCGATATTATCTTATTTGACTTATACGGAACGAGCGGAGGCTTGCCTGTTTCTAGCAGAGGCCATACTTGTATTCTTTCAGTTATAGACCATTTTTCAGGATTTACTTTTGCAAAAGCATTAAAAAATCAAGGTGCTTATGCCACCAGTAAGGAGTTAGCGAAATTATTTTTACAATTTGGCGTTCCTAATAAAATTTTTAGTGACAACGGAGGTAATTTTGTTTCAAAGGTAACAAAAGTTTTCTTAATATAGAGAAAATGGTGACAGCTCCGTACCACCCACAAGCTAATGGTAAAATATAAAATAGGCATAAAATATTTTCGAACTTATTAAGTATTTATACAAAAGACAATAGGAACGACTGGGATCAATTCTTACTTTATTTAACTAACGTAATCAACACTGCTTATTCAGAAACAACCAGAGACAATCCATTTTATTTACTTTTTGGTCGTGATTTTAGAATCCCGTATAATAGATTATTGAATCTCGGCAGTATTATAATAGCTCGGAAGATTGCAAACAAGAATTCATAAATAGGATGAGGAAAACTTAAAAAATAGTTAGGCAAGAGTTGGAAAAATGTAAAATAAACCAAGAACTAAGAAACCAACCCAAAGTCAAGGGGAGTATAGATTTCAAAGTAGGAGACTGCGTCTACCTAAAGAACGAAGCAAAAACGGAAGGCAAAAAAACTTTCCAACAAATATTCTGGACCGTACAGAATAGTCAAAAAGTACGATAACGAATATACTTTTAAAATGGAAAACCCCGATAATGGAAGAACTTACAAGGCGCATGTTAGCCGAATAAAAAGAGCCAAATTTCCAGAGAGATGGGTATCACATCCCTCCTCTACTGATTCGTCAGATGCAGAAAATGAGCCCCCTAGATCAAGATTGGCAGAGCTAAAACCCTTTAATTTCAAGAAAGACTATTTCGAGAATCACAGCGATGAGGAAACCTTTGAAGAATTTTTAGCAATGAAAAATCTAGTTGTTCCCAAGAAAAAATCCCTAATACCAGGATTTTTTCCTGAAATAAAAACGCCAAAAGATCCAAAAAGTTATTCATCGGCGAGCGCAGGAGAACTAGATTATACAATATCTCCAAAAACCCAATTTTTCCCGATAGAATTTCGACCCCTTGTCCTCCCAAAGGATTTCCAGACGATATGGTTTCCCCTGCAACACCAATAGAAAGGCCTCTGTCTTTACAGGAGGAATTAAACAGAGCTGTAGAAACCCCCGGTATTACCGTAAAGAAAACTCCTCCCAAAGATTCAACTAAAACAAATCTGCGAGAGGCTATGGATTTAATAAATTTTCCCATAAAAACGAGTCAAATTACATTGCCCGAGAATAAAACTCCCAAGGATGACCAGCAAGGTCAATATCATGATATAACTGTGTCCAAGGTCAAACCTAAACAGTGGACTTCATGGAGGGAAACCCTAGTGAAAAAAATACCCCATCCCCCTGAAGACATGGCATTCAAACAGTGGAGGAACCCTGCAAAAACTATTGATTCCTCCCAAAGCTCTCAAGAATCTTTCAAATCTCCCGAGTTGAAAACTCAAAACGAGGACTTAGGGAATAAACCTTCTACTTCCAGGGGTGTAGAAATTTACGAAGGAATGGCAGGTGATACCTCAAAAAGTGCCACCTCTAAAAGTTCTAATCCGGATTCATCGGAAACTAGTTCCGAAGAGTCTGACGGCGAATCAGACCATATAGTAGTTAAAGAAATAGGGAAATCAAGACCGACTTCAGCAGCCGCACACATGAAACAAACGAAATTAAAAGGGGAAGAATTTTTGAAAAAAACAATACAAAAAGTTTGATCTTATTTCGCTAGAAAAACCGAAAAAAAAACCGCAAGAAACAGAGTAGAAAATAACGACACAGTCAGGCAGAACGGTTAAAAAACCTGACAGATGGAAATCTCCCTAATTAATGTAAAGACAAATTTCAAATCCCTTATGAAAATCAACTTATGATCCACCATAATAAATTTAACAGTGTGCAAGTAAAGTTAACCAAGTAAATATTAATGAAAAAAATATAATACAAGTGATGTCAAAACCGCGGCGATCAGGGAGAAAGGCCCAAAGTGGGAAGCTCGTGGTCGACCGATGGTGACAAATAGTGTTTTTAGGTCCTGTGTTGCACATTCTGCCTACTAGGTGCACATTCTACCTTACGAAAATCAACTATACCCCTATAAATGTGAATTAATCAGTTGGATAACCTATAATGTACCCAGTTATTGAGGTCAATAGCGGAACTTATATCATGGGGAGGGGAGGTTCGGTCTCCCCTACCGACCGTGTTTTATTCGGTGCGTAGGAGAGACCGTCCCTACACTCCTCCATGGAATTCAACTTATATTCTACAAATGAACTATGGAAACCATCCCCTACTCAGTATTAAGTTGTGTAATCAAATCTAAATAGATGGACCACGTTTTGTGGGAAGCCTGGGGAGGAACTCAAAGCCCATGAAGCTTTTAATTTGTTGTGGGCGTGCTCACCCTCGGATTTTCTATGAAAAATCGACCCATGTCCTAACCAAGATGGATATTATCCAAAACAAGAAATTACCAGTACAGAAGCGTCTAATTATATGAAATATTTTGTCTTAGTGCAGATTATAATTATTTTAGGCCTACACATAAAATAGGATACCAGTGTAATTATGTGCTGCACGCTTGCTTATTCATGTGTTTCTTACTCGAGAAATATAATGTAAAATTAAATTGTATAACAATTACTAGCTACGCTTTAAAGTTATATCTCAATCAGTCATAGAGGTATATCACGACCAGAATTAAGCTCGGAAGTCCTAACTTTACTTTCCTAACGTTTCTAATCATAAAATATTTATTCTGTTTTACGCCTACAAATCAGTTTTCTTTGGCAAATGCCACAAAATTATTACATAATAAGAAATAACCTAAGTAAAAATTAAAGTGCCTTTGAAAAAAAATATAATAATAACAAAGCAGTAAACAAACGAATTTTGCAAAAAAATGGGTAAAATTAATGATAAATTAATTCTAGAAACAAAAAATAAGATGAGGCTTAAGAATATCATCATAATCCTCGTTGTTCACGCAGTGGTCCAAGATATTGTAAAACATGGATTAATATCCAAGCAGGAAAATTCATTGCTAGCTAGCCATGACGCATGGAAGATCTTTATGAAATTGGATCCCAAACCCTTCGAGACCCTGTTTCAACAAGTAACAAGACTAGAAAGAAGCACGAATGAACTCAAAGAATCGACCAATTTCTGGTGGAACATACTATTGGCCGTATGTTTCGTATTCGCGACTTCCCTGACCATAGGAACCCTATTGACTTGTAATTACGGAAAAATCCTGCGACTAAGAAGGCGAAAACCAAGAGAAGAACACGGGAAAACAGCAGAAATGCAGAGGTTAAACCCGGAACCCATGAGAACGTCTAAGCCAAGAAATAGGGAAGACATTAGAAAACGAGTGGGTATAGAGGTCTCCACTTGCCCTTGTTATGTCTTGTTCCCTCATTGCAGTATCGTTTACGTAAAACCGTGTGGTTATGACACTGCAACATGCGTTTCTTAAACAGCACGGACGTGCGTGAACGATGCAGGCATGAAGCATGTTGTAAAATTAGACCTCAGAATTAACCATGTAGCATAAACTCTGTTAAAATGATTATTTTAAATCTAGTGTAAAATTAACTGAGTGTTGAAGGAGTGTTGAACACGATAATTTTTTAGTTTTGTGTAGTAATATTAGTGTATTTATTTAACCCTGTCTTGTAGCGTAATAATCCATGTACCCAGTCTATACATGACCTATTTGTATTATGACTACTCGTTTTGAAGAACCGGTGATTCTGCCGAGTTATTTTATTTCGGGAATTGGAACGGCATACCAGACACTAATTAGGACAATGCATAGACAAGTGCATGTATAGTCCAGAAGCACCTATTTTCATCACATCTCGACCAACGAAGTGTACTCGCCATAAACCCCAAGAAACTCTCAACCCAACTTTGCCGATGAAAATTACGGATACCCTTTGATCAAGGAAATGATGATCGTTTGACGAAGAATAATTTTCCCCAAACGCAAATCATATTATGTATCAGGTAACAAATCTCAGTATCCAGTGCTTTATCAAACTATAAACATAACAACCCTGAGAATTCCATTATCTAGCATAAGATGTAAGTGAATACATCATCCCTGACAATAATATCGATGAACCCAATTCAGCAGAATTTCTACATGTTGACGATTCACATGTTGAATCCCCTTTGACCCTTTCTCAATTAAGAGATTACAGAGACATTAGAGATATTACCGTTAATGTTACGAGATAAGTTTCGAAATATGGAATTGGAAACCAACTATTGAATCCTGTAACCAAAATAATCCCAGTAAATAACCCCTGAGTGACAATATACTCCTACAAAAAGTTAAAGAAAATATGTTGAAGGAGTCACTAAAGTCTGATGTTGACCCATTCCAAATTCAAACATCATTTCCCCTATAATTTATCAAGTAGTCCCCATAAAAGCTAATGGGTACAAGCCATGCACGAAAAATTTTACGAACTAAAATCTCTAAGCGCGTGAAGGAACAATTTTGCACGAGAAACACATTCTCTATGTGATTAAAGACAACCCAAGAGTGAAATAAAATGGGATAGTCAACCCTTCTGTCATCAACGCATTCCCAGTGCTCAAACCCTTAACAATAAGGCACCCTACGAACTATCCAAAAACAACAGGTGAAAATGAACTTTAATGGCAAAATTCCACACACCTGTAACCAAAAGTATTATTTCCAGTTTGATAATTGGAGATATCACTTCTTCCAAGATGAACGTAACCATACTCGAACTAATCTGTGAGGAAACTACATATGAATGCTTTAAAACTTTGTTTCAACAATACGATGCTAGTGAAGAACCATAATTTGCAACAGGAGGAGCGAGTACGTAAAGAGACACGTATAGTGGTAAAATAGGTGTGAACTCATATCTGACAACTTAACAATTTTGATAATTTAATGTTGATATTACATAACAAACAGTCCAAGTGAAAGTGTTTTTGTCACCAGTAAAAATGGTAAACATAATATTGTGTGTTATAAATCATTCATGTATGTACCGCTAGATGTTCAAGTAGAATTAGGTGTAGTATTATCATGTTATTCATTTAATGTAGCGTAGATAGAAAGTAGTGTGCCATATAGACAGCAAAATAAAAAAAAGCCTTGTAAAAAGTGAATTCAAAAAAATCTTATGTAAAGGTAGAATATCCCCAACCTTGTTGGAAATGTAAAAGTAATCAGTGTTAGATGTAGAAAAAAAATCTTTAGTATAGTAGCTAGCCTAAAACCATGAATAATCTTAGTCCGGTAGATGAATTTTAGATAGGGAGGTAGAAAAAAAAAGAAAAGTAATAGAGAAAATTTTTAGCACTCCTGATTAAGCTATAACATAAATATAAAATAATTATGTAGAAGAAATAGTTAATAAATGGCGAATATTTTAAAAGCCCAAAGGCAAGCAAATACTAATGACGGGACGTCATTAATTGATAGGAAGGGTAATATGTACTGTGAGCAAAATGCGATATATTTAAAATACCAAAATAAAGTTCCTTCTTTCTAAAGATAATTCCGACTTCCTCTAATTAAGTTAAATCTAGTTTCAAAAATGAAAAGTCCTTAATCAGCAAAGAGAAAAAGTGCAGTCACTTTCGTAGGAAGTTTAAAGGATAAGAACCGTGTGAACGTCTAAATCATCAAAAATATTTAAGACGTATTATTGGACAAAGGGTTCACATCATTGGGGCCACTCGGGCCAATTTTGAGCCAGTTCTCACAACGCAAGACTAAAGAGCAACGTTTGATTGTGGTGTAGAAGTGCTTTTTGAATATATTCGTATTTGAGAATCAGGACCGCTTAGACAGAATTACTCGGCGTACGATCTGGGCAATTCTTTGATTGTTATATCTCTGTCACCATTGTTGTCGTTTGAAGTGACTCACTGCTTTGCACCTAAATATGTAAGTCCCAATAAATCTATTGTTTTTTACCTGTGTTTATTTCACTTTATATGTCTGCATCTAGTCTAGTAACAGGCAATTAGTTCGCAAAATCTCCAAGGACGTTCCCAGGGAATCTGATCTCCAGATAGCTCAAGAAAAAAGAGGCAACATTTATATGTCTACATATTCTATTTTCTCCCATTAATTGAGGGTGGCGCTAGCCTAGTTGACACAATCTTTAGCGCTATAAGCGGCTCTATCGGAGAACATATAAAGTGTAAGTTCACGGCTTTCAAGGTATAATTTTAGGCTTGACGCGATCAATTTTCATTACCGCTATTAGGACGGCAATACAACTTTTATTGCTACATGTGGGAGGGGGGTTGTCTTCCTTAAAGATATAAGTTCCAAAACTTTCAACTACGTTGAATAAAATGGCTATCTAAAATATTGATTGGATGTGTTTGGAGAAAAAATGGGCGTGAGAGGGGGTTTAGTTGCCCTCACATCACTGCCGACTATTAAAAAGGGTACTAGTCCTTTGAACTTCCAATCGAATGAGCTCTTTTTCAAGTTTTTGCGACAAAGATATGAATAAAAACCTTATATGCCCCCAGGGCATAACTTATAACCCTTGCCCTAAAGACTGTGGGGGAGTGTCCTACTGAAACTATAATTTCCTGAACTTCAAACTGCGTGGAATAAATCTTTATTGGATGTGTTTGGGGAAATGGTGGGCGTGGAAGGGGTCTTAGTTGCCTTCCAATCACTTTCGACTTTTAAAAAGGGCACTTTCCATTTCAATTTCCAATCGAATGAGCCGTTTTTGAAGTTTCTACGACAACACGTTATATAAAAACCTTATTTGCCCCCTGCGCATAATTTACAACCCTTTCCTTGAGGGCTGTGGGGGTGGGGGTTCATCCTCAAATACCTAATTTAACTTAAAACTACGTTGAATAAAATGGCTATCTCCAAGTTTTGATTAGATGTGTTTGGGGAAAAGGTGGGCGTGAGAGGCGGGTTAGTTGCCCTCTAATCACTTTCGACTATTAAAAAGGGTACTAGCCCTTTGCATTTCCAATCGAATGAGCCATTTTTGAAGTTTCTACGACAACGCCTTCTATAAGAGACCTTATATGCCCCCAGGGGATAACTCACAGCCCTTGCCCTAAGGATTGCGAGGGACTGTCCTCAAAAATATAATTTCTATCTGGAAATCAACTACGCTGATCAAAATGGCTATTTCAATTGGATGTGTTTCACGAAATGGTGGGCGTGAAAGGGGTGTTAGTCGCCTTCCAATCACTTTCGACAATTAAAAACTGCACTAGCTACTCCAATTTCCACTTGAATGAGCCCCTTTCGAGGTTTCTTCGACAACTTTTTCGATACGAAGTGCCCTGCTCTAAAGGAAAAAACTAATAAGTAATACTTTGTGCCAACATCGTTCTTATATGCCCCCAAGCCATAAATTAAAAGCCTGGCTCTGAGGGTTGTGGGGGAGTGTCCTCCTCTTTACTTAGTCCCTGTTTCTTGTCTCGTTCTCGAGTGTCCCTGTTATTTACTTAGGTAGCGGGATCGCGCTGCCTATGATTTATACCACAACTTTCTATGTAAACCTTATATATACCCAGGGCAAAACTTTTAACCCTTGCATTGAGGGCTCTGAGGGGGTTATCATCCTAAAAGACCTAATTTCCGGAACGTTCGACTACGCTGAACAAAATGGATATCCAAAATTTTGATTGGATGTGTTTGGGAAACTGATGGGCGTGAGAGGGGCATAAGTCACTATCCAATTACTTTCAACCATTAAAAAAGGCACTAGCCCTTTCAATTTCCAATTGAATGAGCCCTTTTGAAGTTTCTACGACAAAGCTTTCAATAAAAACTTTATATGCCCCCAGGGTATAACTTGCAACCATTGCCCTGAGGGCTGTTGGGGGAGGGGTTGTCATTCTTAAAGACCTAATTTCCAAAACTTTCAACTACGTTGAATAAAATGGCTATTTAAAAATTTTGATTGGATGTGTTTGGGGAAAAGGTGGGCGTGAGAAGGGGATTAGTTGCCCTCAAATCACTTTCGACAATTAAAATGGTACTAGCCCTTTGAAGTTCAAATCGAATGAGCCCTTTTTCAAGTTTCTACGACAATGATTTCATTAATAACCATATATGCCCCCAGGGCTTAACTTATAATCCTTGGCCTGAGGGTTGTGGGGAAGTGTCTTCCTCAAAAATATATTTTCTATCTGGAAATCAACTACGCTGAACAAAATGGCTATCTCATAATTTTGTTGGATGTGTTTAGGGGAATGATGGGCGTGGAGGGGGGGGGGGGGTAGTTGCCCTCCAATCGCTTTCGACTATTAAAACGGGCATCGCTTTCGACTATTAAAACGGGCACTAGTCTTTTGAATTTCCAATCGAATGAGCCTTTTTTGAAGTTTCTACGACAACGCCTTCTGTAAAAACCTTATATGCCCCGAAGACATAACTTAAAACCCTTGCCCTAAGGGCTCTGGGGGAGTGTCCTCCTCAAAAATATATCAACTACGCTGAAATCAACTGATATCAACTATGAAATCAACTGACTGAAATCAACTGATATCAACAAATATGTGAAAATCAACTACGCTGAACAAAATGGCTATCTGAAAATTTTGATTGGATGTGTTTGAGTGAATGGTGGGTGTCGAGGAGGGGAGGGGAGGTAGTTGCCGTCCAATCACTCTTGACTATTAGAAAGGGCACTAGCCGTTTGAATTGCCAATCGAATGAGCCTGTTTTGAAGTTTCTACGACAACGCCTTCCATAAGAACCTTATATGCCCCCAAGGCATAACTCAAAACCCTTGCCCTGAGGGTTGCGGGGGACTGTCGTCCTCAAAAACATATTTTCTATCTCGAAATCAACTACGATGAACAAAATGACTATTTCAAAATTTTGATTGGATGTGTTTGGGGGAATGATGGGCGTGGGGCGAGGGGGGGGGCTAGTTGCCCTCCAATCACTTTCCACTATTAAAAAGGGCACTAGGACTCTCAATTTCCAATTGAATGAGCCCCTTTTGAAGTTTATACGATGACCCCTTCCATATGATGTGCCCTGCTCTAAAGGAAAAAAAAATAAATAGTGCATTGTGCCAACATCGTTCTTATATGCCCTCAGCTCATAACTTAAATCCCTTGCCCCAAGGGTCGTGGGGGAGTGTCCTCATCAAAAACATATTTTCTATCTCGAAATCAACTACGCTGAACAAAATGGCCATCTCAAAATCTTGATTGGATGTGTTTAGGGGAATGATCGGCGTGGGGGGGGGGTAGTTGCCCTCCAATCACTTTCGACTATTAAAAAGCGCACTAGCCACTCCAATTTCCAATCGAATGAACCGTTTTTGAATTTTCTACGACAACTCTATCGATACGAAGTGCCCGGGTATGGAGAAAAACAAATGATTATCCTGAAAGTTTGATTCGATGTACTTGGGAAAATCGTTGGTGAGGGGGGGGGGGGGCTGGTTGCCCTCCAATCACTTTTGACTACTAAAAAGGGGACTAGAACTTCTGATTACCAATCCAATAGCCCCATCAGAAGTTTATATATCACCCTTACTATATAAACGTTACATACCCCCAGGGGATAACTTACAACCCCTGCCCTGAGGGCTTAAGGGGAGTTTTCAACCACAAAGGCATAATTTCTTGTCCTTTCAAGTACGTTGAACAAAATGGCTGTCTCAAAATTTTGATTGGATATGTTTGGAGGAATGATGGGCCAGGGGGACCGGTTGCCCTCCAATCACTTTTGTCTATTAAAATGGGCACTAGCCCTTTCAATTTCGAATCGAATAAGCCCTTTTTGAAATTCTTAAGATAGTTCCTTCTATACGAAGTGCCCTGGGCCAAAGAATAAACTAAATGAAAAAATATCATGTCCAAATCGCTCTTTACTTAGTCAGTGCTATTGCGCTGCCTATGAAAACAAGAGTTAAGAAACTAAAATCAAGTTCTGACGATACTGACGACATTATGGCTTTGTCAGGTGGCCTGCTCCCTCCTAAGCATAAAATATCTAAATTCTATTGTGTCTTTTGTGCTTTACTGAAAACAAGATATTTTTTAAATATAATTTGTATAATTATAACGTTGAAAAAAGTCAAATGAAATCTTGAATCTTGAATTACTGAGATTTCCTGGAGTGAATATCATTGTATATTAAACAATCAGTTAGTTTTCTTTAGGTCCTTCCAGTCATATAATATGTAATAGTTTTTTTAATTTTTTGTTTTTTTGTAGATCTTCTGAAAATTAAAACCCACTGTTAAAATAGTAGTTGCTTTTAATAAAACGCAAATAAAACAAAAAACTTTAGAAGGATTACGGTTAGGGGAGGTGGCCAGTAACCAAACTTCTGTTTGTAGTTGTTTTTGTTCGTTTTAAGCTTGGATTGAGCATTGCTTTTAATTTTTAGTCGTTTTTTATTCGATTTTTCCTCTACCTCAGTACCTATTATTTTTACATTTGATGGGGTTGTTTATTTTATTTACTTTTCGTTTTGGATTTTAATTATTCTTTGTCATAATTTCTGGTCGTTTTAAGTTTGAATTATTATAGGACTCTATTTCTGCTCGTCTCTTTAACTTTCTTTGACAAACTTGTTTTTTGGAAAGTTTTTTTTTTCTTTCAATTTTCAAAAATTGGTGCTCCGACATCTAGGAGTGCAAAAAATACTAGCTATTCTTAATAACTCAGTCTTAGAGGAAAAGTGTAACTTTGTTTCAAGGTATTTTTTGAAGCCGTGTTTTTCAAAGTATTGCCCTGGATATTATATTTACAACAATGATCAGGATAATTAATTATATTAAAATTTACCTTCTTTCCCTTGACTTAGATTGTAGGTTATAATTGAAAATAGGAGCAGACGTTGAATCATAGCTAACGAAGGTATTTACGACTCATATTCATTACTCCTTCAGAGCACCTTCACAATCAAGTAAGAACTGAGGATTCATTAACTATCTTAAGCAAAAATACCATGCCCGCATCTTAAGGATGCCGAAAACTCATTTCGGGTTGTTCTAATCTGATCTTGTAAAAACAATTAAAGTAAAGGATTGAATTAATAAGAAATGCAAGGTTTGACTGCATATTCAAGTTGGGAATTAGCTCAACAGGAAAGAGAAATATGGAACTAAGTAGACACGATCTTGGCTTATGTTCATTCAAAGAAATGTAGTAGATTTGAATGAGATCCAGATTTACTTTTTCAAACTTACAGCGGCTGCTTGTTTCAAAAAAGGAGGCCCTTGCCACCTTCCACCACTCTCCAAAAAAATGTACGGAGAAGCATGATAACACTTTAAATCATATTAATGTGAGATTTAACATTTCATAATATCTTGACCAGACTAATCAGTAAACTTGTGCTATTCTACTACTACTAACAATTCACCGCAGCACCAAGCCCCCTGAGGCCAAAACAGCTACGCACGCACCTCCTCCATCGCAATCAATTCAAAGCCTTCCTCTTTACCCACTAACAGGAAGTTCCTATTTCCCTTAAATCGTTCTTTATGATATCCTCCCACCCCAACTGTGGAAGACCTGCTTTCAGTTTAGCCACAGAGGGTTCCACCCTGACTTTTCCAAGGGCCAACTGTTTGAAATAAGGTCAGTCAGCCGGATACCCAGAACTATCTGTGGTACTTATCGGTTAGCTGAAACAAACGCGAGAAGTGAAGTTTGGTCCGTGGTACTTATCGGTTAGCTCGAACAAATGCGAGAAGTGAAGTTTGATTAATGCTAATGAAATAAAACAAATTACGATTAAAATAAAATAGTTTAGAATAAAGTTGGCTATATATTTGCACATTAGAGGGGGGGGGGGGATAAAGAATAGCATATATTAAAAAAGTAGCCTGACCTACCCTAGGTACGTTCTTGTTGTCCCTTCAACCCCCAAACACCTAAAGTTTAAATATTTTCCACGGCGTGAGCAATACATCACTAGGCAGAGGAAACCTGTTTTTCATTAGAATCTTTGAGATTCTATTTGCGGTTCTTGTCGCGTTTTTTTCAGCTAACCGATGAGTACCCTATCTGTAAACCTGTATATTTTCAGAAATGCTAATTTAAAGTTTGTATTTATTTTAAATTTTGATCTATTCTTAAACAACTTTAATAGGAATCAAATTGAGTATTTAACTCCTTCACTAATAGCTAATTTCCATTATCTTGGCATGCTTCACTTGTTTCTAAAGTATTTGACAAAACCAACTGACAGAGTCAATCGGACTTAAACGAACTTCAAACCCTCTGCTGTAGATTTGATGTTAGTTTCCCCTTGTCTATACGAATGACGCATGGCCTACTAATAAATTGTAGGTTTAGGTAACATAGTGCTATCTGATGTGTGCCCAGAAATTAATTTTGGAACGGGGAGTGGCTATGGTCTTAAAATTTTTGGCAGGGAGAGAGGACTGCTTACGGACTTTTACACGATTTTTTCGATAAAAATCACTACAATCACAACAATTACTCAGAGACACATGGTTTATGTCACGGGCGGGGGGATGGGAGTAATGAAAAAAGCGTGTAAGTTTTGTTCAAAACAAGATCGCATTTTATGTCTTTCTAGATCTAATTTACTGCATAAAGACAAATTGTTGCTCCAAGTTTTGTCAAAACTGCTTTATTGTACATATTTACTCTGACTGTGATATGTATCAGGAAGTTGTGCGAAAATTAACTTTAGATGGCTCAAAAATGGCATGGGGTTGAAAGGAGGTGGCTCAAATGAAAAAAGAACAGCAAAAAGTAGGCTAATTATACGAAATAATCCAAGAAGCTACAGGAGATCATAGTATTTTCAGATTATAGAGGGAACAGCACCCTCTATGTAGCTGACTGATCTATTATGGGTGCAGAAAGTTTTCCAGGTGGGGGGAGTTAGGGTGAACACGAAATAGACTGAGAAAAGTAAGAATCAGAGTTCAGTATTGATTCAGAGTTCATTGTGTGAAGACCTGTTTTTGGATTTTGACATAAGGATTATAATTTGTATAAACGGATTATTTCGCTGAGTGATAATTCCCTTGGGAACTGTGGATACTTTGGATTTTCAAAGTATCTTTGCCAAAGTTTTATCTGATTCTGTCGGTAGTATTCCAGAAAAAAAACAGGATTGATTATTATAAAAGTGAGTTGTCGTCTCCTGACCTTGTTGCAGAAAGTAAATATGAAAAAGAGCTTGACCGTTTGCTTGCGAATTCTATTCGTTCTGCTTTTATAGTGACGCCGTCCGATATTGAGTTTAATCTAAAAAAAAATTAAGAAAAAATCTTCTGCCGGTGTTGATTTAATATCTGCTAAACACTTTGAACATTGTAGTAGTCTTTTGTTGCAGCATCTTTCGTTACTTTTTCAAATGTCTATTTCTTCTGGTATTGTGCCTCAACAGTTTTGTATTGGCCAGATTACGCCTATACCGACAAAAGGGAAAAACGATCTCTATGATTGTCGATCATATCGGCCTATAACCGTCTCAAGGACCACTTTTAAAATATTTGCGTCTATTATTCTTAAAGATATTTCCCAAAAGTGTTCTGTGCCTGCGCATCAGTTCGGTTTTCAGAAAGAACTTATTCGTGAGCATGCTCTTTTTTCCCTTTTTACGGTTCTTGCAGATGTGGAAGGTTCTGGGGATTTGATTGTTCTATGTGCACTGGACATTGCCAGAGCATTTGATTCGTGTATTTTTGCCCAGATTTTGGTAGAAGCTCTAAAGAGAGGGGCTGACTTCTCAGTTATAAGGTGTCTTCGATACATGTATAAACATCTTCGTGCCAAAATGAAGCGCGGTTCAGAGCTTTTTAATGTGCTAAAGGGCGTTAGACAAGGAGGTCTCACTTCCCCCGCGCTTTTTAATAATTCAGTCATCCCAACTCAAAGTTCTATTGAGTTGTATTTACAGGGGTTTTTACACCTGTATTTACAGGGGTTTAGACGTCTCTTTACTTACGTATGCTGATGATATCCTAAATCTGAGTCGCACTTGCAAATTGGTTTAAGTTTTAATGTGGATAAAACTGTAGCTGTCGGTTTCAACCTCAAAGGATACTCTGATAAATCCCTCCAACTTACTGAAACTTGTATCCCCCTCTCTAAAAGCCTTATTTATCTGGGAATGCCCATTGGAAATTCAATTAAGGAAAACTATGAAGCTTGCCATTCAAAATCTTGAAAAAAAGACAAGGTTAGCTTATGCGTCACTTGTCTCTAACGTTACACACCTTAGTCGTTTCCATCTTTCTAAACTTTATAGTAGTCTAACTGTGCCTCATCTTCTTGCTCTGTCTCCTATTTGGCAATTTTTTCCTGCTTCAAAAAAAACTTGTTCAATGGATTTATTTTAAATTTGCTAAATTCCTTTTACATATGCCCCCTTGGACTAGTAATTCTTTTTTGTCCCAAAAATTCAAGCTCATTTCCCCTTCGACAATTATTGATAAAAGAGTAAAAGATTTTAAATCTTCCGCCAGTAAACTAAATCATGATTGGTCATCTTTATTTTTATGAGTTTTTTTTTATGTCTTTTGATTTATTTCTTATCTTGCGATTATGATTATGATTATTATGATTGTAAAAACTACTTATTTTTGTTCAGTGTATAAGTTTTCTTGTCTTTTTTCTTTTGTTTCTCTTATGTACTCTGTCATCAGGGGACTTGCGCCCTTTTTTGTTTTGACAGGTTATAAATAAATTGAATTGAATTGAATAATAGGAGAGCTACCTGGAAAACATAATACCATATATAATTGGAAAAACCAGAAAATCTCATATTTTGAGTTAAATAAATTTACTGGAAATATGAAAAAATACAGCAATACGCTGAACGTGAAAAAAAGTAATATAAATACAGTTTCTCAGAGTGATGTATTAATTTGAATTCACCATGCTACGTTATGAGAAGCAGTTTAAAAATATCAGTAAAGTCATGAAATATCAGTTACCTCTGTTTTAGTTACTAGTAGTGACCTATCATGAGGTTTCACAGTCGCACCCAAATATGGGATACAATTGGACGCCGTCCAGACCACCACCGTATATTACGACCATTTATATATTTACGAGCGAACGGTAGTCCAAATATGTGATACCAAACATAATCTGTGATGTTAAATCTACTATAATCATGACCTGCATACTAGAAAGAATCTTCTACTCCGAGCATATGTAGGAATTTAACCTACTTTTTAGACCAAATAGAGCTTACAATTGCTTCTATCCAGATCGGTTTGGGAAGTTCTTTGAAGATTGAACACGTGATTATAATGGACAGACAAACTGAAGAGGAATGATTTTTGAAGTAAGTTACTTTCATAATTAAATAGATTTTATTATACATTTATTTTACAGATATTCTCCTTTCAACTATGAAAGCTCTACCATTATAAAGTTTGGCCCAAAACATTTTCTCCCTTTAAGTAACGAATTGAAATATCAGTCTTTAATGATACGTTGAACTCGTTTCATCTTGTCTAAATGTCAATAAGCGTGTTAAAGATTTAGAATTATGACGTTACCGGAACATGAATTTGAACAGATTTCAGCCAAATGGATTTTAACTGTAATTAAATGCTTGACGTAATTGTGATATAAAATAAGCATTAAAATGATAATGTGTTTTTTAAATGATAAATATATATAAAAAGCATCTTTTTGATTTTTAATATAGTGTAAAATCCAAACCACAAAGTGCAGTCAAAAGGAGTTTTGTATTATTTTTTTCGTCAGTGCGAGATAAGCACTGACGAAAAAGCCATTTATCCTTAAAATGTACCTTAGATCTTTTTGCTAAAAATGCACCACAGCTCTTTATGCTTAAAACTCTTTATGCTTAAAATACACCTTAGTTCTTTATGTTTAAAATGTACCTCAGGTCTTTTTGCTTATTAAATAAAAAAATAAGTTTTTTTTAACTAGATGCAAAGAGCAATATTAAAACTTAAAACGAACTAAATTATTCTGTATTTGAAAGGGGCTGTCCCCTTCTCAGCGCCTCGCTCTTTACGCTGAATTTTTTGTTGTTTAAAATAATAAATTTGTGAGACAAAGTCAAACTTTAGCATAAGGAGCCAGGCGTTGAGGAGGGGACAGTCCCTTTCAAATATTTAATAATTTCTGTTCGTTTTCAGTTTTAGTGTCGCTCCTTACTTTCAGTCAAAAGAAACTTTTTTTTTAATTTCTGAACGTTTTTGAATTAATGCAGGTTTTGATTTTGGCTCACTGTATATGAATAATTAAACAAAATTTGCATATTAATTTTACTTTTTTGGTTAAATGGCTTTCTCGAAAATTGTTTAATTTTATTTACGAACTTTTTAATTAGTAATGAATATACGTAACTTACTAATTAACTTACATAACGAACTTCTATATTTGTATGTTTTATTACGTATATTAGGGGGTTCGTTCCCTAGTCAATACCTAGCTCTTTACGCTAAAATTCGAATTTTGTTCCAATTCTTAAAGAATGATTCCTTCATCACAAAGGCTATTAATTAGAATAAATAGCTCTTATAAAATAACTAAAACAACTTTAGAGTAAAGAGTGATGTATGGACTAGGGGATGATCCTAATAATATACGTAATGATTTCTGTTCGTTTTAAGTTGTTATTTTGCTCCTTTCTGTCAGTTGAAAAACTTGTTTTCTGTATTTAATTTCTATTCGTTTGTGCCCCCTTCATAGCGATGTCCCTTCTCCCATGAAAACTTCCTCCATGGGAAGGTCCTCTCTCGTAACCTCAGACCCAGTCCCCCCACTACCAGAAAAATCCCCCTTGAAAGCGTCTGTATGCTTCCCAATAACCAATACTATGTGTAAACAGTCTGCAAAGTTCATAACTTCCAGCCCTTCCCCCGGGGACTTTGTGGGATTAAGTGATCCTCAAAAACATAGTTACTATATTGTCGACCATGCTGAAAAAAATATTTTTTCAAAAAATATTTTTATCAGGTGACTTTGGGAAAAAATGAGGGTGGGAGGAGGCCTAGTTGCCCTCCAATTTCTGGTAAATTAAAAAGTGCACTAGAACTTCTAATTTCCGTTCAAATAAGTCCTCTTGCAATATCTTAGGACCACTGGGTCGATACGATCACCTCTGGGGAAAAGAAACAAAAAACAAATAAACGCGCATACGTGATCTTTCTTTTGGCAAAAAATACGAAATTCCAAATTTTTGCAGATAGGAGTTTGAAACATCTACATTAGGGTTATCTGATACGCTGAATCTGGTGGTGTGATTTTCATTAAGGTTCTATGACTTTTAGGGAACGTTTCCCCTTTTTTTTGAAAATAAGGCAAAATTCTTCAGGCGCGTTACTTTTGAGTAAGACTAAGAATGAATAAGACTAAACTTGATCAACCAGAAGAAATATTTGAAATCAGCATAAAGATTTGATTCTTTTGAATTAAGAACTGGTATCAAAATTCTGTCTTTTAGAGTTTCGTTTACTATTTAGCCGGGTCACTCCATACTTACAGTTCATTACCACGAACTGTTTGAAAATACAGCTTAGCTCCTTTTGCTTGAAATTCTCCTTAGCTTTTCTAAGCTTAAAATGTACCTGATATCAAGTTGCGTATTTAATCATCTGATTTTTCCAAATGATAAAACAGAAGCATTTATTTCTATCCTATGGCTACATAGTACTTATTGTCGGGTTTATTTCTCACAAGGCACGTATTAAGTAATTCGAATCTTTAAATGGTAAAAAAGAAACATTTATTTTCATCCTAAGGCTACAGACTAGTGATTCTCGGATTTATTTCTCGTCAAGGAGCGTACCAGAACTATTATATGACCATTGTAATAAATAAATGGTCTTAATTTGGAGTTCTTGAAATTGAAAGCAGTAAAAAAAACTTAGAAGATTAATAGTATATTTTTTTTTAAACTGGAGAGTTTCTTGCAATGAGAAAATATCGCTGTGGGGTGGGTTTTTCCAAGGCACGTACCACATCTATTTTATTCGCCCCTAGTTTATCGATTGCATATTTTTAAAAGCTTAAGATACCGATGTATAAAGCTGGAGAGGGTTTCTGGACAATGTTGGACGTGTTTAATGCGTGGTATTATTGAGACAAGATGGACATTTTTTTAAACAGGGGTCATATTCTTTGTTGAAATTATAATTTTTAAGGATCAATTATTTGGAAACTAAAATATAATTTGATTGTAGGAAATTTTTGAACACGTGGCAACGAAGTTAAAGATATGCGACACAACAAGAAAATGAGTTCAGTGTGCCAAGATTGTATATTATCCTTCAGTTATTATAATATTAATTGTAAATGACTCAGAGTATACAAGATTGCAAAGTTCCTCATGTAGTGTCAGTTTTGAAGCAGCATTTTATTTGATAGACGAACAATGTAGTGAACTTTATAGCTATAAATGAAGTCTTAAATATAATATATTCAAGTATAATAAAAAACAATGGAGTGCAACATTAAATTTCATAAATCGAACTGGTGTTTATGATAAAACAATAAGACCATGCAACGAAAATGGTCATGAAATAAGAAAGAGCAAGAGGAAATTCAAGAAATATGCAGTTTTTTCGGTATGCAAGCAGTTTATGTTAAGGGAAATATACCAACAGATAAGGTAGCAATAGAAGAATGTGACAAGAACATTCCATTATTCAATGTAGAGGACTTAAAATATGAAAAATACCTACATTTAGTTTGTGACCCTGAAAATGGAATTAGATATTTCCCTCAATGGGTCCTGAGAAGATACCTGATAAGAAAAAATCATCAGATATTCAGAGACCTAAACTTTTGCTCCTTCTATTGAAAAGGATGGGAAAGCGGCAATGGTTCAAGTAAATCTAATCTTCACAATTGGACAAAAAAAATCAAGTTCATTTAAGGGATAAAAATGAGTGACATTATAGCGTGTGATCAGTTGCTAAGATCGAAGTTATAAAAGAAAGTAAATTGAACTTAAATGACTTTAATCTTAACATTTCCTTTATTTATAAGCCTGTTAGCAGAAGTAATCACACGACTAGTTTCAAATTAAGTTATGATAGATAATAATATTGAAAGAAATATATCTCAATTTTTGATGTTTCAATACTATAAAAATATCCTAAGTCATATGTTTATGGATGTGTTATAGTGAACATCAAGCAATAAACATCTTTAAGCTTAACATTTCCTTTATTAAAGATCTGTTATCAGAAGCAATTGCATAGCTAGTTTTAAATTAATCTATGATGGATGACAATAGGGAAATAGAAATGTCTTTTTGCTGTGATTAATTAAAAAAATACTTTTTCCACAAAATAATTTTTTCAAAGAAAAGTAAAGAACTCCATTAAACAAAAACTGAACAAAAATAAAATCAAATAATCTACCAAGCGTGAAACTACCATAAATCAGCATCGATAAACAAATGAAACCCAAAACGAGCAGAAATTATAATAAATAACCAAGTCAAACTCAAAACGAGCAGAAATTAATATAAGTTGGGCTCAAAACCCCTATGCATTCCCAAGGCCAGAACATAATTTGCACTTTACTGAAAAATACAAATGAATGTGTATTTTCAGTTTAATATACATTTACTGATATTTAGTAATCAAAATCTTAATATTATTTGATTTATTAAAGTTATAAAATTATAAACATATATATTTTTTTCAGTAAAGTGCAAATTATGTTCTGGCCTTGGGAAGGCATAGGGGTTTTGAGCCCAACCTGTGTTAATTTCTGCTCGTTTTGAGTTTGACTCGGTTATTTATTGTAATTTCTGCTCGTTTTGGGTTTCATTTATTTATAGATGCTGATTTATGGTAGTTTCCAGCTTGGTAGATTATTTAATTTGATTTTTGCTCATTTTTTGTTTAATGGAGTTCTTTACTTTTCTTTGAAAAACTTATTTTGTGGAAAAAGTTTTTTTAATTTATTTCTGTTCGTTTCATATTGACATAGTCTTTTCAGAGACAAAGAAAATAATACTTTAAATCTTTTAATTTTTTTAAGAATTTATAGTTTGGCCTGCTATTTGTATCCTGGAGAACAATTTTCAGGTATTTTTAAGAACAAACACCCTCTTAAAAATCTGGACACAAATAGTAGTGTTTAATTTAGTTTCATACCTCCTCTAGTTGACCTGAAATGGAAAACTTGATACCATTCGCAAAAAAATCTGTTTAATCTCTTTGATAGCTTGGATACACTTACGCTATTTTGATTTGGTTAAATTTTAAGAGCAGAAGCAGCCCAAAAAGTTTGAACATAATGCCCTCAGGCGTTCTTGGGATACTGCTGAGATGACTTATTGGGAATTAGCATTAACACAGTGCATTTTGATTTAATCTTATGGCAACGTTTAGTTTTTAAACATAAAGTCAAATGGGAGGTTGGGCGTGGGAGGGGGATTATTTTCCCTCCAATTACTTTCGACTACTAAAAAGGGTATCGGCTCTTTCTATTTTCAATCGAATGAGCCCTTTTCGAAGTTCCTACGATAACTCCTTTGATACAAAGTGCCCTGGTCTAAACAACAACAAAAACAAATAAATAATACATTATATCCACATCGATCTCTACTATAAAAATGTCAAGCCTTCTAATTACTTTCGACTGTTAAAAAGGGCACTAGGCCTTTCGAATTCCAATCGAATAAGCCTTTTTCGAGTTTCTACGACAACACTTCCTATAAACACCTTATATAGCGCCAGGGCTTAAATTACAACTCTTAACCTAAAGGCTCTGAGGGTGGTTGTCATCCTCTAAGACCTAGTTTCCAGAACTTTCAACTACGTTACACAAAATGGCTATCTCAAAATTTTGATTGGATGTGTCGGGGAAAATGGTCGGCGTGAGAGGGGCGTTAGTCTTTCTCCAATCGCTTTAAAAAAGGGACTAGCCCTTTCAATTTCCAATCAAATGAGCCCTTTTGAAGTTTCTACGACAACGCTTTCAATAAAAACCTTATATGCCCCCAGGGGATAACTTACAACCCTTGCCCTGAGGGCTGGGTGGGGGGGGGGGTTGTCATCCTCACAGACCTAATTTCCAGAACTTTCTACTACGTTGAACAAAATGGCTATCTGAAAATTTTGATTGAATATGTTTGGGGGAATGGTGGGCGTCAGAGAGGGGTTAGTTACTGTCCAATCACTTTCAACTTTAAAAAAGGGCACTATATCTCTCAATTTCCAATGGAATGAGCCCGTTTTGAAGTTTTACGACAACTCTATCATTAAAAACCTTATATGCCCCCCGGGTATTACTTACAACCTTTGCCCTGGGGACTCTCGGGGGTTTGTCATCCTTAAATGCATAATTTCCAGAACTTTCAACTACGTTGAACGAAATTGCTATCTCTAAGCTTTGATTGAATGTGTTTGGGGAAATGGAGGGCGTGAGAGGGGGGTTAATTACTCTCCGCTCACTTTCGACTGTTAAAAAGGGCAATATCAATTTCCAATCAAATGAGCCACTTTTGAAATTTCTACAACAACTTTCTATATAACCCTTATATGCCCCCAGGGCACAAATTACAACCCTTGCACTGAAAGCTCTGATGGGGTTTATATCCTAAAAGGCCTAATTTCCAGAACTTTCGACTACGTTGAACAAAATGTATATCTCAAAATTTTGATTGGAAGTGTTTGGGGAAATGGTGGGTGTGAGAGGGGGGATAGTTGCCCATTTCAATAATAACCTTATATGCCCCCTGGGCATAACTTATAACCGTTGCCCTGAAGACTATGGGTAGAGTGTCCTTCTCTAAGGTATAATTTCCTGAACTCTAAACTTCGTGGAACAAAATGGCTATCAAGAAATTTTGATCAGATGTGTTTGGGGAAATGGTGGGCGTGGAAGGGGTGTTTTTTGCCTTCCAATCCCTTTCGACTATTAAAAAGGGTACCAGCCATTTCAATATCTAATCGAATGGGTCATTTTTGAAGTTTCTACGACGACGCGTTCAGTAAAAGCCTTATATGCCCCCAGGGCATAACTTACAATCCTTGCACTGAGGGCTGTGGGGCAGTGTCCTCCTCAAAAACATAATTTCTATCTGGAAATCCAAAACACTGAATAAAATGGCTATCTAAAAATTTTGATTGCATATTTTTGGGAAAATGGTGGGCGTGGAAGGGGTGTTAGTTGCCTTTCAATAACTTTCGACTATTAAAAAGGGAACAAGCCATTTCAATTTCTAATCAAATGAGCCCTTTTTGAACTTTCTACGACAAAGCGTTCTATAAAAACTCTATATGCCCCCAGAACATAACTTACAACCCTTGTCCTGAGGGCTGTGAGGAGGTTGTCATCCTCAAGGACCTATTTTCCAGAACTTAAAACTACGGTGAACAAAATTTTGATTGGTTGTGTTCAGGGATATGATGGGCCTGGGGGGTATTAGTTGCCCTCCAATCACTTTCGACTATTAAAAAGGGTACTAGCCCTTTGATTTCCAATCAAATGAGCCTGTTTTGAAGTTTCTACGACAACGCCTTCTATAAAAACCTTATTTACCCCCAGGGCATAACTTAAAACCCTTGCCCTGAGGGTTGTGGGGGAGTGCCCTCCTCAAAGACATATTTTCTATCTGGAAATCTACTACGCTGAACAAAATTGCTATCTCAAAATTTTGATTGAATGTATTTAGGGGAATGAAGATCGTGGGGGGGGGCTAGTTGCCCTCCAATCACTTTCGACTATTAAAAAGGGTACTAGCTCTTTGAATTTCCAATCGAATGAGCCTGTTTTGAAGTTTATACGACAACGCGTTCTATAAAAACTCTATATGCCCCCAGGACATAACTTACAACCCTTGTCCTGAGGGCTGTGAGGAGGTTGTCATGCTCAAAGACCTAATTTCCAGAACTTAAAACTACGGTGAACAAAATGGCTCTCTCAAAATTTTGTTTGGATGTGTTCAGGGATATGATGGGCATGGGGGAGGTGCTAGTGCCCTCCAATTACTTTTGACTATTAAAAAGGGTACTAGCCCTTTGATTTCCAATCGAATGAGCCTGTTTTGAAGTTTCTACGACAACGCCTTCTATAAAAACTTTATATGCCCCCAGGCCATATCTTAAAACCCTTGCCCTGAGGGTTATGAGGGAGTGTCCTCCTCAAAAACATATTTTCTATCTGGAAAACAACTACGGTGAACAAAATGGCTATCTAAAAATTTTGATTGGATGTGTTTGGGGGAATGATGGGCGTGGGGAAGGGCGGCTAGTTGCCCTCCAATCACTTTCGACTATTGAAAAAGGGTACTAGCCCTTAGAATTTCCAATCGAATGAGCCTGTTTTGAAGTTTCTATGACAACGCCTTCTATAAAAAACCTTATTTACCCCCAGGGCATAACTTAAAACCCTTGCCCTGAGGGTTGTGGGGGAGTGTCCTCCTCAAAGACATATTTTCTCAGTGGAAATGTACTACGCTGAACAAAATTGCTATCTCAAAATTTTGATTGAATGTGTTTGGGGGAATGATGATCGTGGGGGGGCTGGTTGCCCTCCAATCACTTTCGACTATTAAAAAGGGTACTAGCTCTTTGAATTTCCAATCGAATGAGCCTGTTTTGAAGTTTATACGACAACGCCTTCTATAAGAACCTTTATGCCCCTAGGGCATAACTTAAAACCCTTGCGCTGAGGGTTGTGGGGGAGTGTTCTCCAAAAAACATATTTTCTATCTGAAAATCATCTACGTTGAACAAAATGGATATCTCAAAATTTTGATTGGATGTGTTTGGGGGAATGATGGGCGTGGGGGGGGGTAGTTGCCCTCCAATTACTTTCGACTATTAAAAAGGGCACTAGCCACTCCAATTTCCAATCGAATGAGCCCTTTTCAAAATTTCTACGACTACTCCTTCGATACAAAGTGCTCGGATGGAGAAAAAACACATTGTGCCCACATCGTTCTTAACTTAGGCAGCGCTAGCGCGCTGCCTATGATTGTATCATCTGTAAAGGCAAATATCGTGATTTTACCAACTTCTATGTGTCTAATGCAATCAATTTATAACATGAGGACTTTACAATAAATGAGGTGAATCTGGAGGAGATGAGGAGGAATATATTGAATTAAATGAAATCAAATAGAATGGTGAGAAACTCAGTTTTAGAATGGTCAAGTAAGAAACTAACGGAAGAAAGGGCACCCGTAACACCCCATGAAAGCTCTAAACCACAACAATGGTCTTGGAAAAGGAGGTATGGAATACAAGAAAGAGATCACAACGAGAAAAATAAAAGATCAAAAAAAGCATGGTCTCCCCCTACAAGAATTCTTCACCTTCCTTGAGATATAATAGAGAAGATTCATATAAAAAAATTTGACATAAATGAATTCATTATTATCTTCATTATAGAAGAACTTCCATTTATATATAAATGTCTAATTTCTTTAGTGATGATACCTATAAGAATATTTTGCTTTTATATTTACAATCAATATTTATTTTCATATTGTCCATTATATATCTTGAAGTGGGTCATATGACAATATTTTTTAAACTGGTTAAAATTTCAGTCTTAAGTCAAGGATTAATCTACTCAACAGAAAGGCTTGGGAATTCATTTAATCTGTACCTAAATAAAAAGCCAATTAATACAGGTGTTCTTTAGCATCAAAAGGACTTTATAAAATTTAACAAAATCAAGATACTATTCAAATGTTTCAGAAAATATTCTTTTGCAGTTTGCATTTAACTAAAATCTTCCATTATCAATTAGTACAGATATTTTTCAGTATCAAAGGGATTTTACAACACTTCACAGAATAAAGAAACTATTCAAATGTTTCAGAATCTATGTTTTTTAGGTTTACATGTAACAAAGATCTTTGATTATCAATTAATACAGGTATTTTTGCATCAAATGGATTTTACAACATTTTACAGAATCAAGAAACTATACAAGTATTTCTGAATCTATAATTTTGCAGTTTACATGTAACTAAAAGCTTCCCTTATTAAATAGTACAGGTATTTTTTAGCATCAAAAGGATTTTACACCATTTCAAAGAATCAAGATACTATTCAAATGTTTCAGAATGTATACTTTTGCAGTTTGCATGTAACTAAAATCTTCCCTTATAAATTAGTACAGATATTATTTAGCAACAAAAGGATATTTACAACAATTCACAGAATCATGAAACTATTCAAATGTTTAAAAATCTACGCTTTTGCAGTACGCATGCAACAAAAATCTTCCCATTATCAAATAATAGGCAACAGGTATTTTTTAGCATCAAAAGGATTTTACAACATTTCACAGAATCAAGGAACTATTCAAACGTTTCGGAATCTATGCTTTTGCAATCTACATGTAACTAAAATCTTCCATTATCAATTAATACAGGTATCTTTAAACATCAAAAGGATTTTACAGCATTTCAAAAAATTAATTCCAAGTCTATTCTGGAAATCAGCAGTGTGAGAGTCATTTTAAGGGGAATAATACAGAAAAAAATCACTTCCAGTGCTCCCATCTTGTCACACCCAGGATACCACAACCAAGCTGGTGCACCCGACTAACTAAAGTAAACACATTTTTTCATTAACTAGGTTATATTAATTTAAGTTTTGTTTTTTACCTCTAGTTATAGATGGCAGTACACCCACTCAGTAATACATTTATTGTGAGAGAGACATGCAAAATGTTAGGTTCATTTAGATTCGCTTAAAGTGGCACACCACTCCAATTGAAGATAAACTATCAATTAATACAGATATTTTTTTTACCATCAAAAGGATTTTACAACATTTCACAAAATCAAGAAACTATACAAATATTTCTGAATCTATAATTTTGCAGTTTACATGTACCTAAAATCTTCCATTATTAATTAATACAGGTATTTTTAGCATCAAAAGGATTTTACAACATTTCACAGAATCAAGAAACTATTCAAATGTTTCAGAATCTATACTTTTGTAGTTTGTATGTTACTAAAATCTTCCAGTATCAGTTAATCCAGATATTTTTAACCTTAAAAGGTTTTACACAATTTCAAATAATCAAGAAGCTATTAAAATATTTCAGAACTTACGGTTTTGCATAAGGCATGTAACAATATTCTTCCATTATCAATTAATAAATGTGGCAAGGTCCCATCTTGCCACATTCAGGATACCGTAACCAAGCTGGTCACCCGACTAACTAAAGTAAACACATTGTCTTAGTAACTAGGTTACATTACTTTAAGTTTTGTTTTTTACCTCTAGTTATAGATGGCAGTACATCCACTCAGTAACACATTATAGTGAGAGAGACATGGGAAATGTTAGGTTCATTTAGATTCACTTAGAGTGGTGCACCACTCCAATTGAAGCTAAATTATCAATCATACAGATATTTTTCAGCATCAAAAAGATTTTACAACATTTCACAGAATCAAGAAACAATACAAATATTTCTGAATCTAAAATTTTGCAGTTTAAATGTAATTAAAATCTTTCATTATTAATTAATAAAGGTATTCTTAGCATCAAAAGGATTTTACACCATTTCAAAGACTCAAGAAACTATTCAAATTTTTCAGAATGTATTCTTTTGCAGTTTGCATGTAACTGAAATCTTCCCTTATAAATTAGTACAGATATTATTTAGCAACAAAAGGATTTTTACAACAATTCTCAGAATCATGAAACCATTCAAGTGTTTCAAAATCTATGCTTTTGCAGTTCGCATGTAACTAAAATCTTCCCATTATCAAATAATAGGCTACAGGTATTTTTTAGCATCAAAAGAATTTTACAACATTTCACAGAATCAAGATACTATTCAAATGTTTCTGAATCTATGCTTTTGCAGTCTACATGTAACTAAAATCTTCCATTATCAATTAATACAGGTATCTTTAAACATGAAAATGATTTTACAGCATTTCAAAAAATTATTTCCAAGTCTATTCTGGAAATCAGCAGTTTGAGAGTCATTTTAAAGGGAATAATACAGAAAAAAAATCACTTCCAGTGCTCCCATCTTGCCTTACCCAGGATACCGCAACCAAGCTGGTGCACCCGACTAACTAAAGTAAACACATTTTTTATTAATTAGGTTGCATTACTTTAAGCTTTGTTTTTTACCTCTAGTTATGGATGGCCGTACATCCACTAAGTAACACATTCATAGTGAGAGAGACATGCAAAATGTTAGGTTCATTTAGATTCACTTAGAGTGGCACACCACTCCAATTGAAGCTAAATTATCAATTAATACAGATATTTTTTAGCATCAAAAGGATTTTACAACATTTCACAAAATCAAGAAACTATACAAATATTTCCGAATCTGTAATTTTGCAGTTTACATGTAACTAAAATCTTCCATTATTAATTAATACAGGTATTTTTAACATCAAAAGGATTTTACAACATTTCACAGAATCAAGAAACTATTCAAATGTTTCAGAATCTATACTTTTGTAGTTTGTATGTAAATAAAATCTTCCAATATCAGTTAATCCAGATATTTTTAACCTCGAAAGGTTTTATACAATTTCAAATGATCAAGAAGCTATTAAAATGTTTCAGAATTTACGGTTTTGCAAAAGGCATGTAACTAAATTCTTCCATTATAATTTAATACAAAGTTTGTTTTATAATAAAAAGGATTTTAAAACATTTCATAAAATCAAGAAACTATTCAAATGTTTCAGCATCTATGCTTTTGCAGTTTGTATGCAACTAACGTCTTCCATTGTCAATTATTATAGATAATTTTCAACATCAAAACAATTTTACGACATAGATAATTTCGGAGACCACACTGCCTTTCCATGACGATAAATAAAAGTTTGGGAGAAGGATGTTTTTTGTTCCTTACCATATGTACCCGGGCTAAGTGAAAAACTTAAAGGAATTTTACAAAGCAATGGTCTAAGGGTAGCTTTAAAGAGTAATAATACTTTGGGTAGCTTTCTAAATTCTGAGAAGGATCTAACTTCATTGGGGAAACAAAGTGGGGTTTATCAGATCCCATGTACTTGCGGAAACTCATATGTGGGACGTACTAACCAGAGTTTGGAAATGACATTATTACAATACAAAGATTCAATTTCTTCGGCTTTAAAGCAAGATTCAAAGTCTGAAGATTTTACTTCAGCCCTTTAAGAACATATTTTTAATTTTACAGACCATTTTATTTTGTTCGAGAATGTCTCCTTGATTTATGGGGATCGGGGTTTAAAGCAAAATTTTCGTGAAATTCTTGAAATAAAGAAAATCTTATTCAAGAATATTGCTTTGAATCGGGATACAGGTGAATATGGGATGAACTCTATTTATGATAATTTATTAAAATCTGACAGAGTAAAGTTCAATTCATCCAATGTAGTTGACCTTTGTCTAAATGTTATATCATTGAACGCTAATGAGCCGAATCCAAGAAGGTCAAAGAGAATAGCTTCCGCCTTTGCTTTGAAAAGAATTAGAGATTTAAACAATATTTAGTGTTATTTGATTTAGTATATAAACTTTTGTTTTAAATTGTTTTAGTTTAGTTTTACTACTGATGACGGTCACTGTATATGTGACCGAAATATCAATTATCATCACTGTCTATTAAAAGGATTTTATCCCTATTTGAACTTTTATTTAATTTTACGACATTTCACAGAATATAGAAACTATTCAAATATTTCAGAATCTATGCTATTGCAGTATGTATGTAATTAAGATCTTCAATTATCAATTATTAGACATATTTTTTAGCATCAAAAGGATTTTACAACATTTCACAGAATCAAGAAACTTCTCCAATGTTACTAAATCTATGCTTTTGCAGTTTGCATGTGACTAAAATCCTTTATTATCAATTAATACAGATAATTCATAGCATCTTAAGCATTTAACATCATTTCACAGAATCAAGAAACTATTCAAATGTTTCAGAATCTTTTCTGTTGCAGTTTGTATGTTGCTATATGTTTGTATGTAGTTGCAGTGTGCATTCAGAATCTATACTTTTCAGTTTACAATTTCCATGTAACTATAACCTTCCATTATCAATTAATACAGATATTTTTTAGCATCAACTAAAAAATGTTTTGTCAACAGTAAAATATTTTATACAACCAAATACCTACAGTAAGCATATTTTTTTTATTAACTAGGTTACATTATGTTAACTGTTGTTTTTCACCTCTATCTATAGATGGCAGCACACACGTTCAGACACACAGTTATAGTTAGAAGTACATAGAAAAAGTTAGGTTCATTTAGATTCACTTAAGGTGGCGGACCACTCTAGGAGAACTTAAATGAACGTTACTGTTTGCATTTCTCTCTCACTATGACTGTGTGTCTTAGCGGGTGTGCTGCCATCTATAACGAGAGTTGAAAAACAAAAGTTAACATAATGTAATCTAGTAAATAAAACAAAATATTATGTTTACTGTAGGCGGTTGGGTGTGTCAGGTTGGCTCTGAGTACCTTGGGTGTGGCAAGATGGGGGAAATTGGAGAGATTTTGTTTTGTATTATTCACTTATAAATGACTCACACTACTTACTACAAGGATAAACTTGGAATTGATTCTTTGAAATGTTGTAAAATCGTTTTGATGCTAAAAATACATGTATTAATTGATAATGGAAGATTTGAGTTGCAGGTAACATGCAAATGCATAGATTCTGAAACATTGGAATAGTTTCTTGATTCTGTGAAATGTTGTAAAATCCATTTGATGCTAAAAAATACCTGTACTAATTGATAATGGAAGATTTTCGTTAGATGCAATATGCATAAACAGAGATTCTGAAACATTTGAATAGTTTTTTGATTCTCTGAAATGTTGTAAAATCCTTTTGAAGCTAAAAAATATCTGTGTTAATTCATAAGGGAATATTTTTGTTACATTTAAACTACAAATGGATAGATTCTGAAACATTTAAATAGTTTCTTTATTCTGTGAAATGTTGTAAAATCCTTTTGATGCTAAAAAATACCCGTTCTAATTGATAATGGCGGATTTTAGTTACATGTAAACTGCAAAAGCATACATTCTGGAACATTTGAATAGTTTCTTGAATCTGTGAAAGGGTTTAAAATCCTTCTGATGCTAAAAAATAACTGTATTAATTGATAATGGAAGATTTTAGTTTCATACAAAATGCAAAAGCAAAGATTCTGAAACACTGGAATAGTTTCTTGATTCTGTGAAATTGCGTAAAATCCTTTTGATTTTAAAAATACCTGTATTAACTGATAATGGAAGATTTTACTTACATGTAAACTGCCATAGCATAGATCCTGAAACGTTTGAATATTTTCTTGATTCTGTGAAATGCTGTAAAATCCTTTTGATTCTAAGAAGATACCTCTATTAATTGATAATGGAAGATTTTACTTACATGCAAACTGAAAAAGCAAAGATTCTAGAACATTTGACTAGTTTCTTGATTCTTTGAAACTTCGTAAAATCCTTTTATTGTAAAAATACCTGTATTAATTGATAATGGAAGATTTTAGTTACATACACACTGCAAAAGCAGAGATTTTGAAACATTTGAATAGTTTCTTGAATCTGTGAAATGTTGTAAAATCCTTTTGATGTTAAAAAATATCTGTATTAATTGATAATCGAAGACTTTAGTTACATGCCAACTGCAAACGAACAGATTCTGAAACATTTGAATAGATTCTTGACTTTGTGAAATGTTGTAAAATACTTTTGATACTAAGAAATACCTTTGTTAATTGACTTTTTATTTAGGTAAAGGTTAAATAAATCCCTAAGCCTAAAGGCATATTTCTGTTGAGCAAGATAAATCCTTGTTTTAAGGCTGAAATTCTAACCAATTTGACAACCTATTGTCATATGACCCCCTTCAAAATATATAATGGACAATATGACAATAAATATTTATTGCAACTATAAAGGCAAGACATTCTAATAAGTATAATCAGTAACGATATTAGACATAATTGTATAATTGGGAGCTCTTCCAGAATGAAGATGATGATGAATTGACGTTTGTCAAATTTTTTTTATATGAATCTTCTCTATTATTTCTCAAGTTATAAAGTTCTAATGTTATAAATTGATTACATTAGACAATTACGAGTTGGTAAAATCATGATAGTGGCCTTTACAGATGATGCAATCCCAGTAAAAAGATATTTTTATTTCAATATAGTCCTCCATCATGAATTAATTCGAAACGAGCTCTGTGATTGCTTCTGATTACGTATCTATAAATAAAGGAAATGTTAGGTTTAAATATGTTTATTGCTTAAAGTTCACTATTACTCATCCACAAACATATGACTTAGGATATTTTTATAGTTGTGAAATATCAAAAATTAATTCAAATCATAGTAAAGATATTTCTATTTCAGTTTTTATCCACCATAACTTAATTTGAAGCTAATTTTGTAATTACTTCTGCTAACAGTTTTATAAATAAAGCAAATGTTAAGCTTAAATACATTTACATTTAATTTACTATCTTTTATAACTTCGAGCTTAACAACTGATCACACGCTATAATGTCAATCATTTTTAGCCCTTAAAAGAACTTTGTAATTCTTTTGCCCAATTGTCAAGATTAGATTCACTTAAACCATTACCGCTTTCCCATTATTGTCAGTAGAATGAACAAATGTTTAGGTCTTTGGATATCTGAAACATTTTTTCTTATCAGGTATCTTCTCAGGCACGAACGAAATATCTAACTTCATCTTCATTGTCATGAACTGAATGTAGGTATTTTTCATATTTTAAGTCCTCTACATTGAATAATGGAATGTTCTTATCACATTCTTCCATTTATACCTTATCCGTTGGCATATTTCCCTTAACATAAACTGCTTACGTACCGAAAAAACTGTATATTTCTTGAATTACCTCTTGCACTTTTTTTATTTCATGACCATTTTCGTTGCATGGTCTCATTATTTTATCATAAAGGCCAGTTCGATTTATAAAATTTATTGTTGCACTGCATCATTGTTTATTATACTTGAACATATTATATTTAAGATTCCATTTATAGCTATAAAGTTCACTACCGCTTTAAAAGTGACACCACATGAGGAATGTTTAATGCTATATAATCTGAGTCAAATACTTCGAACATTATAATAACTGAAGAAAAAAAAATAATGTTGGCACACTGAACTCATTTTCATGTTACCTCAAACATCTTTAACTTCTTTGCCACGTGTTAAAAAAATTTACTTAAATAATAATTATATTTTAGTTTCCAAATAATTGATCCTTAAAAATAATTATTTCAACAAATTAATTTGTCCCCTCCCCAAAAACAATTGTTCATCCTCTCCTATTAAGACCACGCATTAAACACGTCTACTATTGTCCAGAAACCCTCTCCAACCTTATACATCGGTATCTTAAGCCTTTAAAAATATGCTATTAATCCTCTAAGGGCGAATAAAATAGATCTGATGCGCGCCTTGGAAATCCCAACCCCAGACCCAAGTTTTCTCATTGCCAAAAACCCTTTAAAGCTTAAAAAGATCATTTATTTATTTAAATGGCTATAAAATAGGTCTGGTACGCTCCTTGCAAGAAAAAAAACCCGACAATCAGTAGTCTGTAGCCTTAGGATAGAAATAAATGTTTCTGTTTTACCATTTAGAAAAATCAAATGATTTAATACGTAACATGTGAAAAATAAACCCCACAATAAGTAGTCTATAGCCTTAGGATAGAAATAAATGTTTCTGTTTTATCATTTTAAAAAATCAAATGATTAAATACGAAGCTAGAGACGAGGTTTATTTGAAACGTAAAAAAGCTAAGGTGCATTTTAAGCAAAAAGAGCTAAGGTGTATTTTAAGCATAGAGAGCTGAGGTACATTTTAAACATAAAGAGATAAGGTCTATTTTAAGCATAAAGAGTTTTAAGCATAAAAAGCTGAGGGGTTTTTTAAGCAAATAGAGCTAAGGTACATTTTAGGCATTAGGAGCTGATTGGTATTTAAGTAAAAATTTAATTAAGCATTTAATTACAGTTCAAATCTATTTGTTGAAATCTGTTAAAGTCCATGTTCCAGAAACGTCAAAAGTCAAAATCTTTTATAAGCTTATTGACATTTAGATAAAGTTAAACGAGCTCAATGTATCATTAACAGACCGACATTTTAATTCTATATTCAAAAGGAGAAAATGTTTTGGACCAATTTTTAGAATGTTAATAGCTTTCACAGTTGAAAGGAGAAAATCTATAAAATTAATGTATAATAATATCTATTTAATTATGAAAGTAACTAACTTGGAAAAATCATTCCTCTTCAGTTTGTTTGTCTATTATAATCACTTGTTCAACCTTCAAAGGACTTTCCAAACTAATACAGATAAAAACAATTGTAAGCTATATTTGGTCTAAAAACTAGGTTAAATTCCTATACATGCTCGGAGTAAATGTTTTTTTCTAGTACGCTGGTCATGATTCTAGTAAATTTAATGTCACATGTTATTTTTAGTCTCGCATATTTTGACTACCGTTTTCCTGTAAATATTTGCTGGGATGTAATATGAGGTGATGGTCTGGACGGTGTCAAGTTATCTCCCATATTTGGGTGTGACTGTAAAACCTCATGAAAGGTTACTACTTTTACATATGTAGCAACCGGTTTGTCGGGCGTGGGGGTATAGGTAAATTGTGTTGATAACATAAGAAATTATATTGAAGATTAACTACTTGTAATCAATAATTTTTATAAGTAGTATGGACAGGATAGATATGGACCTAAATGTTTTCAAAATAAAGCGGTCACAACTAGTTTTAAAATTCTTTATGCTGATCGACTATGGAACAAATTAAAATTCTAATAGTTACAAAAAGTATCAAAATCTTAACGCCCTTCTATCAATGGGGAACGTGAAGGCTAATCGAAATAATTCTTTTTGTATTGGATTTGCAGTATAAAAGCACCTCGGTTTATTAAGTTTTGTCAATACTGCTTTAAAGAATCTACATTTGATTCTTACTGGCATCTTTTGAGAAATTTATTTTACATTGACGAATATAGGGTAGATGCTTGATCACATATAATTATAGCAAACCTTTTGAGGGGGGCACGACAAGACATTTTTCAGATACAAAACTTAGATTGAAACAGAAAATAGACCAATTATATGAAAATCATAAGATACAACGTGAAAAAGACAAAATATCAAGAGATTTCAGATGGGGGAGGATGCGGATTCAAACGTCTGGTCTGGATTAAATGCCTGGCCTGAACCATTTCCTTGTCATTCTTCAGATTTATTTCTAGGATTAGCACTTCTTTAAGCCAAAAATAAGAGGTTAATTTTATCATTTTCTGACTACAGGACGCAATTCCCAATATCGATTTTGCTGCTATTTTTTCACTTTTTACCCCCTTATTAGTCCCATTTTTTTATCCCCTTATTGGCAACAACTCGCTACCTTTTCAAATTGGGAGGAATGTTGTCCGGTCGGTTCATTTACAACTAAAATCAACTATTCGTGCTCATTTTATTCCCAATTTAAGTGACTTAGTCTCCTTATTAAACTAAGAGAGGAAAGGAAATAATAAATTAAAAATAAAATTAAAAAAGGTGAGAAAACGAGGATTTTGTCAGCCAGTGGCAAAACATGAAAACGAAGAACAAGCGAATATTTCGACAAGGACCTCCGCCAAGTCGTCCTAAGTGCTAAACCAAAAAGAAAAAAAAAACAAAACAAAAAACAACAAAATCTAACCTTTCGAAGTGTACCCGACAAAAAGAGAATGTGAGTGTCTATTCGCTTTTTGTCGGGTACACTTCGAAAGGTTAGATTTTGTTGGTCTTTTTCTCTTTTTTTTTAGCACTGAGGACGACTTTGCAGAGGTACTTATCGAAATATTTGCTTGTTCTTCGTTATCATGTTTTGCCACTGGCTGACAAAATCCTCGTTTTCTCACCTTTTTAAATTTTATTTTTCATTTATTATTTCCTTTCCTTCCTTTGTTTCATATGTCATGTATAGCCAGTGTAATCTTAGAATGTACTTTTAGAATGTACGTCTTATGAATATTAATTTTTGAACCTACTTTTAAACCCAAGCTTTTACCAATTACAATGCCTAATTTCTCTCATACTTAAACCTAGAACATCTTACTCAAAAATTATGAGCTAAGAGAGATATATTTTTCCCAGCGACATCAATTAAGAATTTTTTTTTTGGGGGGGGTGGCTATATTTTCAAACTCCGGGAGGTGGGTTAATTTAACGTATTTTGAAGCTTTTTCAATGAGTATACTATTCAAAGGCATTCTTGAATGAAAATACCTTACAAAAAATCTATTTTGCCGAATTTGAGAGGGGGAAAGATATAAGAGAAAACTCTCCCCTTTTTCACTGACTCCCAGTTGACGTCACTAGTCTTCTCATTTTATATCACATTCTCCCATAGACCTAGTTTCAATTGGCCAATGTATAAAAATAGGAAATTACGAAAAATACGAAATAACTCAAATAAACTGAATAACTCTTTAGCTTGAAAATCACACTATTATTCAGCATAAATTTAAGCAGTAGCGTCAATGAATGGTGTCCACAATAAAACAATTTATTTTAAATTAAACAGTGGTTTGAGATAATAGGTAGAATAGCAATAGTGCTAAATCATCTTGTTAAGGCGTGTCGTGAACACTTTTTCATGACAGGCAGCGTGACGAGATAGCCGAATTCTATAGACTAGAATAATGACAAGGCAAAGAAATATGGCCTTTATTACATTTTTAATCGTGTCAAGTTAGGTGTAAAAGGCTATATCCTATTATGTCGCATGATTTTATTTGTCTTTGAAAGTTTGTTAAATAGTGAAATAGCATCTAAAGTAATGGATTCGAGTTATACGCGTAGGGTGGTGCCAATTTACGAAATTAAATCTGGCGGGGGCAAGGATTTTTTTCTAAATAAACATACAAACAAATATATTTCTCCAGGTTTCGAGAAGTATTTTATTACTTTTCCAATGAAAATACTAGAAAATGTATTTCTCAAAATCTGGGGAGGGTAATTGCCCCCCTATCACTTTCATTTGGCCTCCCCGTATCGAAGTGGTCTTTTGTGTGAGCTAGACTTCATTAAAATGATTCTAGTTATTGAGTTTATGACAAATAGAAAGTGCACTGCTCGAATTCACTGCTCGTTTTCATTGAAGTACTAAAAGGCAGCAACAGTACTAAAAGGATTAAAGAATAATAAGGCTCCAGGTGCTGATAGGGTGGTAAATGAGTTTCTTAAATATGGTGGCTCTGAGGTTAGAAATAAGTTATTGAAGATTATGAATATGATTTTTTNAAAATGGGAAGTACCTAACGATTTTAGGAAAACCTTAATTAAGCCACTTTAGAAGAAAGGTGATAAAAGTGAGTGTGGTAATTATCGAGGCATTAGTCTGGTCTCTGTAGGTAGCAAATTACTTAGTAATATGATACTTTTTAGACTGACAGATGCCGTAGACAAAGTTTTAAGAGAAGAGCAGTGCGGTTTTAGAAAAGGTAGAGGATGTGTCGACCAAATTTTCACTCTTAAGCTAATAATTGAGAAGTGCCTGAGTTTTCAAACACCTTTAGTCCTCAGTTTTATAGATTACGAGCAAGCGTTCGATTCTGTTGATAGAAGAGCTTTAGTAAAGGTTTTATCCTTGTATGGTATACTAGACAAATACATTAAAGTGATTAGCGCTATGTACGAGAATAACACTGCTGCGGTTAAGGTAGGAAATGAGGTTAGCAGCTGGTTTTGTATTAAATCAGGAGTTAAGCAGGGTTGTGTTCTATCCCCCTTTATATGGATTATTTTGATGGACTTCGTTTTAAGGAGCACAGGAAAGGCAATGGGAGACCACGGAATCAAATGGGGAGGAAAATGTCTCCTGGACTTGGATTATGCTGATGATTTAAGTATCCTTGATGAAAGTGTGAGCAAAATGAATGAAGTTTTAGAGGTTTTGCGAGTTCAGGGTGCTAGAATTGGTTTGAAAATTAATGTTAGGAAGACTAAGTCACTAAGGCTAGGAATAAGTGAAGATGAAAAGGTGACGTTGGGTAATGAAAAGATTGATCAGGTGGGCAGCTTCACTTACCTTGGTAGTATTATTAGTAAAGATGGTGGGAGCAGTAGAGATGTTAAAAATAGAATAGCCAAGGCTCAGGGTGTTTTTTCACAGTTAAAAAAAAGTCTGGAAGAATAGGAAGATAAGTCTGCAAACCAAGATTAGAATCTTAGAAGCTACAGTGATGATAGTGGTCAAATATGGTTCTGAAGCATGGACGCTCCGAAAAGCGGATGAAGATTTGCTAGATGTTTTCCAGAGAAATTGCTTAAGGATTGTTTTGGGTACCCGGCTGACTGACCGTATTTCAAACAATAGGCTATACGAAAAATGTGGTTCAATATCGCTCTCTAGGGCTATAATGAAAAAAAGGTTGAGGTGGCTAGGGCACGTTGTGCGGATGAAGGATGACAGATTGCCGAAGATTGTTCTCTTTGGCCAACCATCTAGGGCTAAACGGAAAGCAGGTCGTCCCCGTCTGGGGTGGGAGGACGTCATAAAGAAAGATTTAAAGGAAATGGGAACTTCGTGGGCGGGTGTAAAAAGGGAGGCTTTGAATAGATTGGGGTGGAGGAGGAGTGTGCGTAGCTGTGTTGACCTCAGGCGGCTTGGTGCTGCGGTGAGTTGTTAGTAGTAGTAGTAGTTTTCATTGAAGCGCAAATGACGCTATAACCTTTAGAAAGTTTAGGGGCCAGTAGCCCCCCTATCCTACTATCCCCACTACATCTGCTTTTGGTAGTTTCTGCTCGTTTAAATTCTGACTGGTTATTCGTTTTAGTTTCTGTTTCTTTAAGGATGAGTTTACTCATGAGCAGTATTTATTATCTTTATGTTAGATGTATTTATTCTAACTTAAGTTTTGTTTGGATTTCATTTATTCATTGATAATAATTTTGGTACTTGTTAAGGATCCAGTAAACACGCGAAAAAGACCGCATCGAAATCTCAAAGATGCTTAATGAAAAACAGGTTTCAGCTGACTAGTGAGGTATTGCTCACTCCGTGACAAAGATTTAGACTTTAGTTTTTTGGGGTTAAAAGGGAAAAAAGGGTACATAGGTTAGGTTAGGTTACGTATTTAAAATATGCTATGCTTTACCCCCATCCCCCTAATGTGGAAATATATAGCCCAAATTTGTTTCTAAATTATTATATTTTCATTTGTCTTATTTCATTATCATTACCGAAACTTCACTTATCGCGTGTTTATTGGATTCTTAACAAGTAACGTAATTTCTGTTTGTTCAAGCTTGATTTATTACAGGACTTCAGTTTTGTTAGTCTTAATTTTCAATATGGCTTTATACATTTTTTAAAACACTTCCGTTTTCGATTTTTTTTTTTAAACTAAGCCATGCAAAATAAACAGTTAATATAGACATTTATTTCAAAGCTTTAACTGACTGTTGATTTATGTGAGACATCGGCAGTGCGTATAATAGCGTATTAGCTACTATGGAAGTGAGACAGTAAATCTTGCTCTGGGGAATGGGTGCTGAAGGCTCAGCAAATGAACTTTTATGCCCAAATTATATAAATGTCACTGGCCTTAAGGGGGAACGGATTTGAAAAATTCCCGGCTATCTCTTCCATGTTAAATATTTTTAGCTTGTCTGGTGACACCAGACTCATAAAGGCATCAATTTTGGTTTCTATCTGTTCCCCTGATCTAGCAACATATTCTGAGTTTGCTAATTTTTTTTTCTGGGCTTTCTAAATTAGGCTTTTTCGTGCAAATTCCATTTCAACTTGTCCAAAAGAACGGCAATTACAAGTATAATAAAATTAACATGGACTTGTTGAGGATTTTGAAAGGAACAACTTGACTTTTAGTGTTTTTTTCCTAATTAATTCAAAAAAGGGATTTCCATAAGTTTATTTGTTTCTACAAAAAGTTGTTACCATCAGTTTTATATTAGAAACTCCTGAACTGTTGCATATTTAGGTTCAATAGGCGGGCATAAATACCAGTCTTCAGGTGATAAACAGTCAGGGTTTCAACTTGTATCGGCTGGCATGATAAGTGAATGTTTCAACATATTATACAAATGGCAATGCTCCGTCAAATTAGGTTGCTGTCAAAGATTTTGAAAGAAGAGAAAGGCAATTAAAGAAGAACTTGGCCTAGTTAGTTCAGAAACGTGCTGTGTTAAATACAAGAGCGCTGGCAGAGAATTTTCGGGGTGGGGGGCAAATGCCAAAATATCAGTGGTGGTTGGGTGAGATGGAATATATTTCAGGAATTCTTTTTGGTAGGAATAAGTTTATTTTTAAATACTTTTAGAAAAGAACTCTCAAATGACAAGAGCAACTAAATTGCCTGCAAAATGAAACAAAATACAGTGAATTTTAAACCGAAAGGATTCCTGGCAAAAGGATCAATTTGTTTAATCAATAATATATTTAATTATTATGTATTTAATTTTAAAAGAAAATCAAACTCAAACCAAAATTACAGAAAGATTGCTTTCGTAGATTATAACAGTTGTAGACTTGCCTTTATACAATTTCCTACGCCTTATAATAGCCTAATTAACACAAGGAGTAGAAATATTCAAAAATCATCCTGCCTGCACAGATACCACTTTTTGATTTTATAACGGCCATCTAAAATATTCCTCTTTCATAACAGGACAATTCTTCCCCTCGAACTTAAATCGGTTATACATTCATACATCAAGAAAAAAAAAAATAGAATAGCGAAAGAAAAACCAAACTTAAACTTACTATTCAGCTGTCAAATTGACCCTCTTTCTTTTTATTGTCCTATTCAACTAAAAAACAAAAATGAACAAGTTAAAAAAAAAATCGTCATAAGTGAATCATATCAAACAGTTTGTGAAAAAAAACTGGATGTAAAGAGTGACTTGGACCAATATTTACCAAAACTAGAAATTTAATTCTCGTGACAATTACTACACCGGCAGTATTGGCTTTTTATGCTAATTCTAAATATTTAGAATTCTTTCAGTTTATTGTTACCCACCCAAAACCAAAAATCTGAGAAAATTGGCCTGATTTTTGAAAAAGAACCCCCCCCCCAAAAAAAAGCAAGCGATCTTATTGAAAAGCTCTTTATTAGGTACATCATATCAGAGAACCCTACCGTAGAGGTTTCAAGCTCCAATCTTCAAAATGTGGAATTTCGCATTTTTTTTTTCCAAAAGAAACATCGTCGATGCATGTTTATTTGTTTTGTTTTTTCCAAGGGGTGATTTTATCAAACGAAAGGCCCAAAATAATTGGGGGGGGGGGAGCTCTTTCGAGCGTAAATTTAAAGCTCCTTTTTAAGTGACCATACAGATTGGACCAGGGGAAAGTTTTGTTTTCTTGCTGTTTTAAGGCACAAAACTACAACTTTACCCCAAAGACGATGAATTTGCAATCAATTTAAAATTCTGAGAAGCTAATTGATTTAAAAGTATGAATCACTATGTTTTAGGCTTTCCAGTTGTAAACGAAGCAATGCCACAAGGTGGCGGTACAGGATTCAACTAAGTTCATTCGCTTTATTTGTAATAAAGTTAGGCTACGCATTTGGCTATCTGTAATTGCGGATCAGCTATAATGAGGGAGGGGAGTCATTGTTTAGGTGGGGGTAAGGTAGATTCCTAAAAAAGTACATTTAATGGACAAACTGCTTACTCTTCACGAGGCTTCAGATAAATGTTGAAAGAGGTAGGAGGAGCAGTAATTAATTAAATTGTTTCACTATACAGCAAAAATGTTACATTCCCATTTCTACCAGCACAGAGGTGGATAGCAAGGCAGTTCATCATCAGCCCCGCCAGGAAATTTCTTTGGGGTTGCAAATACTGCAAAGAACTTAGTTTACAGCAATTTTAAATGGAGGTATTTTCTTTTTCTAGTTCTATGAAGTACTTGAATGTATTTAAACAAATCTAGGTAATGTATTTACCGGTAAGAAAATCCTATTTTAGAGGTTGTGATGGCTTCAGCTATGCAAAAGATCAAAATTATCACAGAATTTCCATCCACACAAATAATGATACTTCTGTTGTTCCAGCCGAAATTATTTTGTAGCAACATTAACAATGACTTATTACCAAAATTATTATTCATCGCCAATTTTTTAAGTAGCCTATATTCAAATTTTATCAAAAATTGAAATTGAAAATTTAAACGTAGGACGGTACTAATACAAGTACAATTATGGATTTACACATTTTAAAAGCAATTAACCAGGGATTTAAGGAACAGGTACCTCAAATTATATTTTGGTTAGGCCTGGGTATGATTTGGAAAACAATCAGAAGTTAAATAAAAAAGNGCGTTTCAACTGAAAGCAAGAACAATATTTGAAACCTATTTGAAAAGATTATTCTTTATATGAAGCGGGCTGTCTCCTCCTTAGCTCCTTACTCGCTACTGTGAAGTTTGGCCTTTTTTCTAAATTTTAAAGAAAATTTGAAATTTGAAATATAAGATTTTTCAAAGCACTAAAAATAGCTTTGTTTAATAAGCAAGGTGTTGAGAAGGGGGGCAGTCCTGCTTATATACAAAGTATTTATATGTGCTTTAAATTTTAAACTTGCTCCTTACTTTAGTTGAAAATCTTTTTCTATTTGATTAATTACATTTCATAAAACTGTAAAGTTTTATGAATACAGTACTTTGGTAACGTAGAAAAAACGATCAATAAATTCAATTATCTCTGTTTGGATTTTGTGAGTGATCAAATAGTTCACGGTAATTAACTGTAAGTACGGAGCGACCCGGCTCAATAGCAACCGAAACTCTAAAAAACTGAAACTTGATACCAATTGATATATCAAAAGAATTCTTATTATGCTGATTCCAAATATACACGTTTCATTAAGTTTAGTTTGACCCATCAAAAGCTACGAGCCTGGGAAAATTTGTCTGATTTTCAAAAAAGGGGAAAGCCCCCTCGAAGTCATAGAATTTTAATGGAATTACACCATCAGATTCAGCGTATCAATGAGCCTTACTGTAGAGGTTTCAAGCTCATATCTGCAAAAATGTGGAATTTCGTAATTTTGCTAGAAGAAAGATCACGGATGCGTGTTTACTTGTTTTTTTTTCCCATGGGTGATAATATTGATCCAGTGGGCGCAGACCGTCGAGAGAGGTTCATTCTAATGGAAGTAAAAGATTCTAGTGCCCTTTTTAAGTGACAAAAATAATTGGAGGGCAACTAGGCCCCCTCCCACGTCACCTTTTTCCAAAATCGTCTGAACAAAATTTTGAGATGGATTTTTCCTTCAGCATAGTTAAAAAGCCCAATAACTATGTCTTTAGAGATAAAATGGCCCCCTTCAGCCCCTGGGGAAAGGTTTATAAGTTATAAAATTTACCCATTGCTTTATTTGTTATTGGGAATATGCATGCATTCTTTGGGTTGGGAGGGGAGAAATTTTCTGCTGGGAGGATTTTACACGGGGAGGAATTTCCATGGAGAGGGAAGTTTCCAGGGGGGTGAACTTTTCAGGAGAAAATTTTACACTTGGTGAATTTGCCAGAATTTCTATACAAAACTAATTTATACCTTGCTTTTTCTTTACCGATTCAATTTTAGGCGTGGAGATGTTAAAGGTAATTGTTCGGGGTAAATTTTTGCCAGGATTGAACTGCCCAGAGGATGGCATTCCTGATGCTCTTGGGCTCAAGAAGATCAAATATGCGTTTTTTTTATTGCTGTGTAATAAGTCGTTCCCCCATTTCCTCACTTACAGGGGGGGAAATAAAGATCCTGCACAGCAGTATGCAAGACTTGTTTTCTAGGGTTTCCCAGTGCGAGAAGAATGAATATGTTACTTTGATTGCTCTGTCATTTGCCTCTCACCCCTCCCTATTTTCTAGTTACAAGGGAAAAAGGAGGAAACCAGATATCCTCTAAAAGGAAAAGATAGTCAGACGGCTCTACAGAATTTGGAGAGGAGACAAAGGTCTATCAACTCGGTTTTAAGACCCTCTAAGACCGTTTTGACGAGAGTTTAATATTCTATTCCCTGGTGCTTCTCTATTCCACTTTGCTCGAGATAGACTAATGGTGCATTTACACATAGTGGAAATCCGAGCGGATTGTGAAAACTGAGCCGATTTTCCGACCGGTTTTGTGCTTGAAATTTTTCTCTAGCCGAAAGCTAGTGGTTGTTAAGAACGTAAAGTGAATTCAAACTTTAATGAAAATTTGGAGGTTTCCTTGTAGCTCAGGCTGTTTACAAATGTTTTAGTTTGTGAGGCAGAGCAGAAATAGAAGATAATAATTTGTGTTACTTGGAAAGTGCGACGCGTCACGCTGGTTCCTGAATTCTATTTTTACGTGTGAACAAGCGGTAAACCTTACGTACAACTTAAGGTACTTTGCTTCCTCGCTTTACGTCCTATGTCTGAGAGCCGCTTAATTGGTCAAAATTCTTAACTGCGCCTCCTGGCTTGAGGCTGATTAGAGGTGCTGAACTCACAAATCTTATGGACAGATTCGCTTTGTGGGTTGTTTTCGTGTCCGAACAGGGCTTAGGTTTGGGTTTAACGTGACTAACGCCCCTCTTACGCCAACCATTTTCCCAAACACATCCAATCAAAACTTTGAGATATCGATTTTGTTCAACGTCGTTGAAAGTTCTTGAAATTAGGTCTTTTAGGATGATAACTCCCTCAGAGCCTTCAGTGAAAGGGTTGTAGGTTATGCCCTGGGGGCATACAAGGTTTATATAGAAAGTTGTTGTAGGAATTTCAAAAAGGGCTCATTTGAATGGAAACTGAAATTGCCCTTTTTAATAGTCGAAAGTGAGTGGAGAGTAATTAACCCCCTCTTATGCCCACCATTTCCCCAAAAACATTCAATCAAAGTTTAAAGATAGATAGTTCAACGTAGTTGAAAGTTCTGGAAATTATATATTTAAGGATGACAAACCCCCCAGAGCCCCAAGCGCAAAGGTTATAAGTTCTCCCCTGGGGGCATATAAGGTTTTTACAGAGAGAATTGTCGTAAAACTTCAAAAGGAGCTCATTAAATTAGAAATTGAGAGTGCTAGTGCCTTTGTAATAGTCAAAAGTGATTGGAGGGTAACTAACCCCCCTCTCACGCCCACTATTCCACCAAACACATCCAATCAAAATTTTCAGATAGTCATTTTGTTCAACGTAGTAGAAAGTTCTGGAAATTAGGTCTTTGAGAATGACACCCCCCCCCACCCAGCCCTCAGGGCAAGGGTTGTAAGTTATGCCCTGGGGGCATATAGGATTTTTATTGAAAGTTTTGTCGTAGAAACTTAAAAAGGGCTTATTTGATTGGAAATTGAATGGGATAGGGCCATTTTTAATAGTTGAAAGTGATTGGAGAGCGACTGCCGCCAATCTCACGCCCACCATTTCCCCAAACACATCCAATAAAAATTTTGAGATATCCATGTTGTTTAGCGTAGTTGAAAGTTCTGGAAATTCGGTCTTAGAGGATGACAACCACCCTAGGAGACCTTAGAGTAAGGTTTGTAATTTATGCCCTGGGGGCATATAAGGTGTTTATAGAAAGCGTTGTCGTTTCCAAAAGGGCTCATTCGGTTGGAAAGCAAAAGACCTAGTGCCCTTTTTAATAGTCGAAAGTGATTGGAAGACTTGACATTTTTATAGTAAAGATCGAAGTGGGTATACTGTACTATTTGTTATTGTTGTTGTTGTTTAGTCCAGGGCACTTCGTATCGAAAGAGTTGTCGTGGGAACTTCGAAAAGGGCACATTCTATTGAAAATAGAAAGGGCTGATGCCCTTTTAAATATTCGAAAGGGATTTGAGGGCAACTAGTCCCCCTTCCACTCCCACCCTTCCACGCCAACCCTCCCACTTCTGCTCTTAAAATTTAACCAAATCAAAATAGGGTAAGTGTATCCAAGCTATCAAAGAAAGTAAACAGATTTTTTTGCGAGTTTTATCAAGTTTTCCATTTCAGGTCAACTAGAAGAGGTATGAAACTAAATTAAACAATACTATTTGTGTCCAGATTTTTAAAAGGGTGTATGTTGTTAAAAATTGCTGAAAAGTTTTCTCCAGCATACAAATAGCAGGCCAAACTATAAAGTCTTAAAAAACGAAAAGATTTAAAGTATTATTTTCTTTTTTTCTGAAAAGACTATGTCAATATAAAACGAACTGAAATTAATTAAAAAAACTTTTTCCAAAAAATAAGCTTTTTCAAAGAAAAGTAAAGAACTCCATTGAACAAAAAATGAGCAAAAATAAAATCAAATAATCTACCAAGCGTGAAACTACCACAAATCAACATCGATAAATAAGTGAAACCCAAAACGAACAGAAATTACAATAATTAACCGAGTCAAACGTAAAACGAGAAGAAATTAAAATAAGTTGGGCGCAAAACCCCTATGCCTTCCCAAGGCCAGAACAAAATTTGCACTTTACTAAAAAAATACAAAAGATTGTGCATTGTCAGTTTAATATACATAAACTGTTATTTAGTAATCAAAATGTTAATATTATATCATTGATAAAAGTTATAAAAGTAAAAACATTTATATTTTTTTCAGTAAAGTGCAAATTTTGTTCTGGCCTTGGGGAGGCATAGGCGTTTTGCGTCCAACTTATGTTAATTTCTGCTCGTTTTAAGCTTGACTCGGTTAATTATTGTAATTTCTGTTCAGTTTGGTTTTCATTTATTTATCGATGCTGATTTGTGGTAGTTTCACGCTTGGTATATTATTTGATTTTATTTTTGCTCATTTTTTGTTTAATGGAGTTCTTTACTTTTCTTTGAAAAGCTTACTTTTTGGAAAAAGTTTTGTTAATTAATCTCGTAAAAAGAAAGAATGATGATTTCGAGAATACTCTAGCAGGTTGGACAATTGCCTTTCTTCTTATACAACAGAAGCCAACAGGGGAACAGTCTTGTGTACAAACCCATACCGATCATCACCTTCGACGACAAGATCGATGGCATTGACCTACTGTGGCATGCAAGCTGGATACATGACATAAAACGAGCCGGATGGAGTGGATTTATGCAAGCAATTCACCATGGGTCACACAAAGGTGCCTCGTCGATTGATTTTCTGCTATGATCGACTATAAGCCCTCCGATCTTTCTTGTGTATACAGGACCTTACATTTTATCTCCGATAAAGCAGTTCAGCACGGAATGGTACCGGTTGTGACTTTTTACCAACCTTTGTACATGAAAGCAGTGAACATCATCAATGCTGAGCCTGCCGATAGTCCTCTCAAGGCAGCAGTTCCAATGATCAGTGGTCTCCATTGCCGTATGAGCTTTCTTGGAGTGACCGGGCACTTGATGACGAAACAGGAATAACAGAAGTGCTCGAATACCTACATGCCGGTAACACTATTAAGCCTATCCTTAGCGGCAAGGCTGTTTCAAGAGCCATGAGAGCACACGAGCTTATAGATTCAGTATTGCAGATCACTATCATTTGCAATACTTTCGACTGCACAGATGACATACGTGCGAGACATCAAGATTTTTTCAGAAGCTCCGGCAATATATATGGCTCTACTGAATGAAGAAGTAACGCTCGAAGTCGCATCCAACGCAGACATAGTACGTCGAATACAAACGCGAATGAGGGAGTTTCAAGACACGCTGCAGAACAAAAGGAACGCAAAAATATGGCTTCAGTATTCAGAAATGTTCAGAGTGCTTAAGAAGGCCATCCTGGAAGAACAGGCCTGAAACTGAGTGCAGTACCTTCGAGCACTCTCTGAGATGCTCCCTTACTTTGTAGTGCCACAAACTGCAAACGAAGTCGGTGAAAATATTTCTTCAGCAAACGGAAGAGCTGAGAGAAAGTAACCAGAAGCTGTATAAAGACATCACGGATGGGATGTTTGTCATCCGAAGAAGCGATAAATTTTGGGCTGGGCTCTCTCACAACTTAGTAATTGAGCAAGTACTAATGAGGTTGTTGAAAACAAGCGGGGGACTCACGATAGGAAATGGAATGAGTTAGACGCAAAGGTTGATCTGGACAGTTTCAATGCCAGTACGAGCTGAAATTAATGAGCTTAAGCAGTCACTCACCGGCGTTGGGTACGTGTCATCTGGCCAGCGCGTTTCCACAAGACCAGCTCGGATAGAAAGAGATAGAAAGGATATAAGGGCTTCAGTAGGTTTTTTGCACAGTCCTGTCCGTTGGACAATATATCGAATGGTATGACAGCAGCAAGGAATGTCAACGCGGATGAAGTAAAGGCGATAGGAAAATAACTTCTGAAGTTAATAGACGACGCTGATGCCGATCGCTACATCTTCAAATGTAAGAGCAAAGTGATTACGATGGCCTATCAAGGCAACATTTCCGAAGCTGACGGTGAAGATATACAAATTGACGCAAGTCTTCTATTCCAACGTCTTGCAGCAGTGGCAACTAGAGCTGGAGGCGATGTTGAAGAAACTCTCAGATTCGAACTCTAAATCTATCCTACTGCCCTTTTCAAATCGTCAAGCCTGCCATGACAGCCAGATAAAGCAGAGTTAGCAAAAGCTTTTTGGAAATTAGCAAAGGCAGAACCTGTGAACGTCCTATTAAAAGAGCCAGAAAAACACATCGTCGATGGAAGATGGCTGCTCCAGTATATTCCATGGAAAACAGGAAACACTTTCGAACAGATTTGCAACATTTACGATTCCTTCGTGACACAGAAGTATTCAAATGCTTCTGTTGACTTTGATGGTTACACTTTAGGTCGGTATACCAAAGATGTTACCCAAGTTAGACAAACGAAAGGTATTCAGATGTCCGACCGTCGATTTCAAACTGAGTATGAAACTGCAAAGGAAGAAGGAGGGCTTCTTGCGGATTCCCAACAATAAGCAGGGAATTATTCGAGCTATTTGTAAGAAGATTGTCCAAGCCGGCCTCACTGCCCTTCATGCAGAGAGAGATGCGGACGTTCTGATTGTATTGACGGGTGTTGATGCCGACAAGGAAGGGGTAACCACTGTAATCAGAAATGACACTGATTTATTGGTCCTTCTCCTCCATCACCTACCTCCGGAAGCCAGGGATCTCTTCTTTGAAACCAAAACCAAATCAAGAGCGCTGTCAACTAAATACTGGCACATCAACTTTATCAAAAGATCGCTGGGACCGGTATGTCACTATATTCCCGTTGGCCACGCTCTTCTGGGTTGCGACAAGACGTCCCACTTGTTTGGGATAGGGAAGCAGACTGTCTTTCCATTCCTAAAAAGCCATGAAGAATTTAGGAATAACTTTGAAGTGTTCCTTAATCTACGATCTAGGAAGGAAGAAGTCCAGCTAGTCGGCGAAAATATTTTGCAGTGTTTCTATAAGGTTAATAAAGGGGAGGGTCTCAGCAAAGTTAGGTGGAGGGTTTTCAACTTTTGTAAACCCAGAGAGACTTCCACTAACTCCATCGGCTGCGAAATTTCATTGTTATACAGTCTTCTATCAGATAATGGAGTAGCGTAATACTGCGTCAGAACTCGACCCGAAAGACTGGGGTTGGTGATTACCTGACGGACACCTCACTCCGATCATGACGGACATCGGACCTGCTCCGCCTCATCTGCTAAATGTGATTCGTTGCAGCTGCACGCGTTCCAACTGTGACAGTTCACGCTGTTGTTACCGAAAAAATGGATTGCCTTGCACACTTGCTTGCAAAGACTGCCAAGGGATTGCGTGTTCCAATAAAGATGTTTTTGTTGATAACAATGAAGAAGACGATTTTTAGTACAAATGCTTGATCTTATCCTTTTTAGTTCAATATAACCCGTAATTATATTTTGCTGTAATTATCGAAGTTACCTGATTTGTTTCATTTCTTAGATTTAGTTTTGTCTTATGTTTCTATTATATAGTCGAAATAAATCTGCTAACGTACTCTGAAGGCCCGAGGCATTGTCTCCCCTATGGTGAAAACACTGCAAAAAAGCAAGATACAAATCTAATACCATGTTTTTTTAAATCACCGAGTCAAAAAACCTTGGGGGCAACGTTTTGACCAGCCATATCGCACAACTCTCGAGGATAGTGTTTTCCCCTCCCCTCCCCCCCCAAAAAAAAGGGGAAAATCGAACCAGGTCCAGCGATAAAGTAACAAAACTGTCTTTTTTCGATTTCTCCACGCAGAAAAAGAGTAGACGTGAAGTTCAAGCGCACAATAAATCTGCCCCTGAGTTATTACAATTTTCCCCTTTCCCCCCCTTTTCCCCTGTTTTTTACCCTGTTCCGCCCAGAGGATTTTGGGGACTTTTGATATGAAGTACAGAGTTTTTTCCTCTACAAGACGGTGTAAAAATCTTTTATATTGCAATTTTGTCCCAGAGTTTCGTAGATTTACTGGACTAGTAAGGGTGATAGGTAGTCCAAGCTCATGCCCCATGCGTGGAGAAAATTTGTACTTTAGTTACAGTAACTTAGTAGATCAGCAAATAATATGAATTGACAGTTTAATATATATACTGATATTGAACCATCAAATTCTTAACCGTATTAGATTTATTAAAGCTAAAAAAACATTTAAAATATATTTTGTTTTCACTAATGAAAACGATGTTTTCACAGTGGTTTTATTTGTTTGTTTTTTTTTTTAGACTATAATCAGCACAATCTAGGCCTAGGAGAATTTTATTTTCCTATTTGTTTCCTCATTTGTTGAATTTCACTTTCAAACACATCTGTTCTGCAATTTGCTTGATCAGCTTTCTTGTTTGGGGGATCTCCTTTAAAACTTGTTTGTGTTCTGGGCGATTTTAAATGTAATAGGCTATGGCAAACGTCGGATCAATTGATGAATGTGACCATCTTTTAATGTAGGCCACTTTCTTCTTCGGGACTACTACCTTCTATTTATTTTCCTTCTCGAATTGAAGCTACAAGAAATTCTGCCTCATTAATAGATAATATTTTCATTTCTCATTCTCCTATTTTAAAGTTTGCTTCTAGTCTTGTTCTTACTAATATTTCTGATCATTTCTCTATCTATTTATCTATTATTATCTTTGCCAAAAATTGAGATGAGCAAGGTAAAACTTTTTTCGATACTTATCAAAAAGAAAATTTCTAATTTAACACATAGTCTTCATCCAGAGAGACCCTCTGGATGAGGATCTCTTTAGATAATTGAAAAATTTGGTCCTTGACTTTAATTTTTTTTTTCGTATGTCTCCAGCGTTCCCTTGTTTAGTAGTTGGTAAGCAGCTACTAAAAAGTTTAATTGAGTGAAGTATCTAAACAATCAAATGGAGCCTTCAAATTATAGTTGATAAAAAAAAAAAAAAAAAAAAAAAAAAAAAAAAAAAAAAAAAAAAAAAGCATGATCAAATATGTGTGTTGTAAAATCTCTTCAAAATGGAGATATTTAAACTAAGCTTTTCTTGTTTTTTCAAATTGCCAAGCCATATCTTTCATCCAAATCTTTCATCCAATAGTATTATTTTTGTAAAACAGCAATTTATAAATTGGCACATTGTTGTACCACAAACATTTTTATCAGTAGGCAAATTTGTAGCGTTGCCTATTGTAAAGGGACATGCGGCTTCAATGTATTTTAATGTATTTTTCTCCAGAGGCACTTCATACGGAAGGTGTGGCTGCATAAACTGAGGAGGGGCTAATTCGATTTGTCATAGAAAGTCTTTGTGCACTTCTTTAGAGTGAAAGTGATCAAAAACTAACCTGCTCCCACGCTCTTTTCTCGCCAAATACGTCCGATCAAAATTTTGAGATAGCCAATTATTGAAAACAGTATTTAGGCCAAATGACTATGCCTCTGATGTTTTCAAACTGCTCAGCCATATTAAATCTTCCAACCAATAGCATCTTTCACTATATTAGCATAAATCAGCGTTTTGTGAAACTGCAGTTTATAAATTCGCGCTTTGTTGTGTCACGAAATTTTTCATCAGCAACCTTGTAGCGTTGCCTATTGCAAAGGAATATAAGGCTTCAATGTATCATTATGTTTTTTTTCTCCTGAGGCACTCCATATGGAAGATGTGGTTGTATAAACTATAGAGGGGCTTACTTGATTGAATATCGAAAGTTATCGTGCCCTTTTTAACAGTTAAAAGTGATCGGAGGAAAACCAGCCCCACGCTCTCTTTTCACCAAATGCATCCGATTAATATTTGAGACACACATTTTATTCAAATAGTACTTAAGTCAAATTACTATGCCTAAGATTTGACAATACCCCATAGACCACGGGGAAGGGCTGTCAGTTATGCAAGTTATCCAATGTTAACATACAAGGAATTTTATTGGAAAAAAGGTTGATCCCCGGTCTCCAAAAAGGCTTAGGATAATAAGGTAAACTTTTACGGAAATTTAATAAGAAAAAAAGTTTTTTTAACTGAAAGTAAGGAGTGACATTAAAACTTAAAACGAACAAAAATTATTCCATATATGAAAGAGGCTGCCCCCTACTCAACGCCTCACTATTTACACTAGAGTTTGACTCTTTGTCAAAACTCTACTTTTTAAAACCATAAGAACCATAGCGTAAAGAGCAAGGAGCTGAGGAGGGGACAGCCCCTTTCATATACGTGATAACTCCTGATCTTTCTAAGTTTGAATCTCGCTCCTTACTTTCAGTTAAAAAGCTTATTTTTCTTATTTAATTTATGAACGTTTTTCAACTAATGCAGGTTAGAATATGGCTCACCGTATATGAGAAATTAAAGCAAATTTTTGCATATTAATTTTGACAGATTTACTGCATATACGAAGGGTTTCCCCCTCCTCAAGACCTTGCTCTTTTCGCTAAAGCTGTTAGCACTTTAAAAAAGCTTCCTATTCCAATTAAACGGCCCCCGTATTTTAGTAGACGCTCTTAAAAAAAATAAGACAAACAGTCAAACTTTAGCGTAGTAAGCAAGGTATTGAGGTGGGGGCAAACCTTCATATATGGAAAAATATCTGTTCGTTTTCAAATAGTGCTGGTAAATCTGGTTCACCCTCTATGAAATACACCCCTCCCCCTCACGGAAAACTCCTCCTTGGAAATTTCATCCAACGTAAAATGGAACCCACCCGTCAAATTCTGTCTAAACAGTCCCAACCTCGCTGATAATCCTCCTCCCACGCACACACATTTTGTGCTTGCTGGTTGTCAAAAGGAAATATCGGCAATGTCTAAGAAAATTGAAACGTACGTAATATATTACAACGATGTTGAAGAGGGATTTGAGGGTAACCAGCACCCCCCTCTTCTTGCCCTTTTTAGATGCCGCCTTTTTTCAACACTAATTGAAATTTTTAAAGTATCATTCTGTTCAAACTAGTCAAAAGGTCTAATAAATAGGACTCCAGGGATGTCTTGCTCCCACAGCCAAGGGGCAAGATTTGTAAATTATGTATTCATCAGCCATTCAGAGCGATAACATCTATTAGTTTAAAACAGTACGTAACGACAGGGATAAGTTAGCCACGCCCCCCAGCATAGCAGCCTCTCCGGAGAAAGATTCATTTCGTTGAAAACTGAGGATAAGAGCGCTACAAAGCTGTATCCCAGGCTAAAGCGGGACGCAACGAATAAATTCTGCTGCCGGAGAATACTACTGGTAGAGAATAAGGTAGGCAATCTTAATTATATTGAATAAGCAAGCAGAAATGCAGGGGAACCAGGCCCAGCCACTTGAACTTCTGGATGCATCAGAGCCCGAAGCTATTTCTCAGTTTATGCGTGAAATAAATTTCTGACTGGATTTGATCCCACAGCTCTCAATCAGCTTATCCGGTATAGAGTCACAAATAAATAGTTTTAGTAAACATACTCATGGAACAGACTCATGGAGTCTACGCTAAAAATTGAGCCATTAGAGGCAGAAATAAAGCGTTATAACCTCGTGTTTTACAATTTTCCTAGGACTGTTCCGTCCCAGTCGAGTTTGAAGGATGACCTATGCGAGTTTCTTAGCTGGTGCCTTCCTAACCTACAGCTTTCTTAGAGGGACATAAAGGATGCTTTTCGCCTAAGATCAGGCCCTGTAATAGTCAAGTGGCACGACTTGGAAATCCAAAATGCGGTTCTCAGGAAAAGTTTTGCATTGAAACAGAACGGCGTAGAGGTTGCTTTGGGCTACACTACGTATCAACGCAAGGCTAGACGAAACTTAAAGCCAGTGCTGTCCCAAGCCCTGGAAAAAGGTCAAAATGTGTTTATCGATGGCGATACATGAGATGAGGTGAGATGAGTTTTATTTTCAAATAATAATTATATCATATTTAACTGGCACTTACCACATTTTTTAAATCACATTATCAACCAAACGTAGAAATGGTAAGAACGTATGACGTTTTATTAAGCCACTATTGTGGCTTGAGCAACGTCACACAATCTTTCATCATAAACCAAATTCATTCACTCCTCCTACTCTTTCCTTACTTTTCAATACTATTTAACTCTCCCGAATAAAAAAAAGAAAACACAAAACAAACCCCAAAAAATAAAAAATATATAATTCCCACCCAACCAAAACTTTATTAATCTAATTTTAAACTGAAACTGGTTTCCTGACTCCCTAATGCTCTCCGGACAACCATTCCGCAAATTAACTGCATAATTTCTAATTTAAAAAACTCGATCAACTCGTACTCCTTACTTCTCAGACTAAGTTTCTACGACCTCTAGTCCTATAATGATGATAATCAGAATTAAACTTTAAAAAAATCTTTAAAATATTCAGGTGATAATCTATTAAGCACTTGGTAAGTAAATGCTCCCAACTGATGGTCCCTGATCTGATGAACATTTAAAATTCTAAGACTCATAAAACATTCACGCGTGTGCTCATACTAAACAAACTCACCCAGCACTCGAAGCTCTTTATTCTGAAGAATCTGCAGTTTTTTAATATTTGAAGAAAAATTAGATGCATAAATACAGCAAACATAAACAATAAAAGATGAAAAACAGTATGATATACAATTCTTAAAACCGTTAAAGGTAACACCTGTTTCAAACGCCGCAACACTCTAAGACCTCGTGCAAGTTTAGAAGAAATCATATTTATGTGTTTCTTCCAACTAAAATTATTATCAACATAAAATCCCAAATATTTATTTTCAAAAACCTGTGAAAGTGACAAATTTTCAAATACTATAGAAGAACTATTTACAATTTTTCCTACCCTACTAAAAATCATATAATTTGTCTTAGAAGTATTAACAACAGTGTAACTCAAGGAGGTAAACACCATTAGGTTTTCCAGCGTTCGGTTTGCCTTATCCACTAGTTCTTCCAGTTACCGTGCACTAATCGTCAAAGCAGTATCATCTGCAAATGCTGTAACAGTTGCTTCGGGCATATAGAAGCTCAGAGTATCGACATATACGAGAAAGAGTAACGGACTCAGGACAGAGCCCTGTGGAACTCCACATTTTAAAGAATAAACTCCACTACTGATGTCACCTAACATTACTTTAGTTGACCTTCCATACAAATATGATTTAAACCAATCTAAGCAAACATCTTTTATCCCCAGACTAGGTAGGCGACACAGTAAGAACTCAAAATACACAGTGTCGAAGGCTTTTTGAAGTCGACAAAGATCTTTAAAGGAATAAAACCTTTTTCTAGAGCTCCATTGACTATATCCAAAAGATTGTGAACAGCATGGCCAACAAAATGTTTACTGCGGAATCCAAATTGGCTGTCACACAATATTCCTAGTTTATCCAAATATTCATAAAGTCTCCTGTGAATTATCTTTTCATAGATTTTAGAAAAAATAGGCAATAACAAAATCGGTCGCCAATTCGATAGTTCTTGTTCATTGCCTCCTTTATACAATGTTATTAAGTTTGCCAGTTTAAGACCATTAGGGAATTCACTGGTCAGGAGTGATAGATTTATCAAATGAAGTAGACAAGGTAATATGTAAACTAGGATAGCATTTACAGCCCTATGATTAAGTCCATCTTTTCCGGCCAAGTTGGACTTCAGTCCTTTCACTGTGCTCTCAATCTCCTTTGCTGTACACTTCTCGAACGAAAAACTGCGCCCTTCGCCTCGATTATCAATAAAGGAATTTTCCAGATGTCTTCCAAACTTTTTAGCTTCTTCTTCCTTAATAATTGTGCCTATGTTCGTGAAATATTTTCCGAATTCATCTGCAATTTCTTAAAACCTCATTTATTAGTCGCCAGGTTCCTTTTGCATCACCACTTTTACCATCGAAAGCAGAAGCATAATATGCTTTTTACTCACTGCAACGCTTATGATTAGCTTTGTTTCTCACTCGCTTAAATTCTTCAAATAAACTCACATTTTCCGGGCTCTGTAAATGTTTTTCAAATAGCTGGTTTCGCATTTCCATTATTTCAAGCAATTCTGTGGTCACCCGTGGCTTTCTTGGACCATTTTTCTTTTCCCTCATTTTCTTCAGAGGACAAGACACCTTATACACCGGTAAGAGAATATTCATAAGCCTGTCGAAGGCTGTAGTTGCATTTTGCTATTCGCTAACTTCATCCCATGCTATAGTACTAACTTGCTCTTTCAACTTTCTCAAAGTATTATCTCTCATACCTCTAACAAAGTATAATCATCTACTGAACAAGTACAGTCAAAACTCTCGAAAAGCGACCTCGCGTACCTCAGCGCCTCTAGAGGGAAAATGTTGTACTATTTAATCGCTCCAAGCCAATAAATTAAATTTAATACGGCTTTTACGGAACAGGTATAATCACCTACGGAACTTGTGATTTAGTCGCCAGGTTCGTATAGGTAAGAAATCGTCTCCGGAGACGCGGACAAAGGGTCACTTTTTTTGTGTGGAGAGAATAGGTTTTGTCAGTACTTGTTCAGTATGTGTTTATACTTTGATCTCTATAAACTCTCTTACTTAGGTTTTTAGCCGAAGTTTTAATACTATTTATCATACAAACAATCGGGAGGTGGTCAGAAGCAGGTTGAAGGTGAACATCACAGAATGCTTGCCTCAAAAGATTTGAAGAAACAAATATGTTATCAATTAATGTTGCTGACTGAGCAGTGATACGGGAAGGAATCAGATTCACTGGGTACAAATTGTGAGATGATGCAAGATTAAAAATTATAAATTTAAACCATTTAAATTCCATAACTCAAAGTTAAAATCACCCAGAATAACACACTCCGATCGACTAGACTGGACTCTACGACTAGACTTATAAAACTCCTGAAAAAATTCCTCCAGATGAGCACCAGGGCGTCTATAAGCCAGGCAAACAATTAACTTTTTACCTTTATCTATTTCAATCTCAATAGAAACAATTTCAATCTTACGTTCATACCACAAATAAAGGTCCTCCCTTTCATTAAAATTCAATCCCTCTCTCACCAAAAATACAAGTCCCCCGCGCCCCATTGACTACCGCGACTTCGATATTAGTTGGTAATCTGGAAAAGAGTAGGAAGAGAGAAGATTATACATGCTCGAGAATGATTCACAAATTCCAAAAACATCAATCACGCTACAAATATTACTTAAAAACTGAACTATTTCTTCAAAATGTGGCAATTCCATTGAGCAACACACAAACTATTCATCTCTTTTTTAATTTGACCAAACTCTCCAAAACGAACGTAGTGGCTAGGACGGAGTGGCTTTGGACATTCATCAACTCGATTTTGAAAACAGAGACCTATCTGATGTGATAAAACATCATCAACTGAGAGCGAATTTTTTTCAAGCAACTCTAACCGGGGTATTGGGAGTAGACTAACCATAATAAAAAAATATTTGAAAGCCACGATCTTATTTTTTTCATTAGGGATAAAACCCATAAATAAACTGGAAGAAAAGGAAATAGGAATAATTAAATAATAATAATAAGAATAAATAAACATATAGAAAGACTCAAAATTAAAATACGAAAAAAAACAAAAAAAAACAGGACACTTAATCACGATTGAATATGTCATTCAGAGACAAAAGTCCACGAGGAGAAGTTGCATTCTCTGGACGGACATAAATCTGACCTTGGTTTGACCAAACGAACTTATTACCGTATTTTTCCCTTGCAGCATTCAACAATTCGCTTTTTTTTTCTTTGTTAGGTTCTCAGCCACAAAAATTTTCGTATTCACAAGTTTTTGTTTTTTTTGCAAGCAAAAACTTTCACAGCTGTGTGGCGGTCTTTGATCTTCACTAAAATTGGAGCAATTTTATCAGAGCGGCTATCATGAGAGTTCAGCCGAAACCTATACACAGATATAACATCGCCATCAGCAAGACCTGAGAGCACCATGTTTTTGCGTATAATATTCATTGATGCATCTTTTACTTACACACCAGGGGGTTGCTTGACACCATTGAACAGTAGTGTATCCAGTCTCAACTCTTGGTCAGCATCATCAAGCTTGGCTTCAACTCTAGCACTCGATTTTCAAGAAATTCTAGTTGATTTTGACATATTTTCAGATCTTTTTCAATCCTGTCAAATCTCGGAGTAAATTCCAGTATTATCGCATCGTGAACTACGCCAATTATCTTTTCAATTTCAGACGCGGATTGTGCGGTCGAGGGGTAAATTTTAAGTGCTTCTTTAACTTTCTGCGCAATAGCCTGTTTCATATTTTCTTTTGTTACTGCTACATCTTTAAGAGTTCGCTCAATATGCCCCGAAGTATCTGAACTTGTAGCTGAATTTTTATAAACAAGCGGGCTGAGAGCAAGTTCCTGAAAAGCGCATTTAACTCCCTTTCCAACTTTTTTCATAGCTTCGGTTTTGTTTGATTCGACATTTTTTAAATTTTCTTCCAAAACCATTTCAACTTCATGCGATCCATAGCAAAATACTTGGTACTTAAATCGATCAGATTTATCTGCAACAGAACAGAGAATTCTGACTGGCCATAAAGGATATTCCGCAAAGCTTGTTAGGGCATGGTCATCATCCTGAAACAAGGGCATCATGGCTTCGAAGAAAATGCAGGAAAAAGAAAAAGAAATAAGGCAGGGAATAGACTTATCTTTACATGGGCAGGCCCACGGCTGCAGTGGCTATCAACTTTATGGAAAGCTGGCCCAGTTATCCTTGGAACCTGCTAAGCTCCACCACCGTTTTCTGACATCCCAGTTCACGAGAAGTAAATATCCAATCAGTAATTATCCAATCTCAAATTCACCAAAAGCTTCAAGAAAAATATCCAAATCTCGCCAAAAGCCTATCACCAACGAATTAATTGATAAACATAGGACAGGATTATACGTCACTATAATCCCAAGCCAATTGTTATTACGAAATTCACTGGTTTAATAATGTTCATAAAATATCCGATTTTAGATTTTAGAAGCGTTTGCTCTGAACTCTGAAATAAGACTGATCAGTGATAGACTTATCATTGATGGTAAAACGTACACATATAACCGTGAAAATAAAAAAATAAAAGAAATAAATTTAAGCCACCCAATTAGCCCCTCTATTAACCCAGGGCAAAGTAACATAAAACTAAAATAGTACGCTACTATGTATTTTCCCATCTCTTATCTGCAAGCATGTGTGACGAGGCAAATTTTAGGTCAAAAATTGCCAGCTTTGTGGGGCTGAATTTAAGGAACTTTAACTACATTTCCCAAATTGTCACAGTTCTCTTCCCAATTTTTGTGAGTTTAAAAAAATTCCCGTTTTCTTCTCAAATTTTCTTATTCAACAGATTTTTTCCCAACATATACTATCAACATATACTATGGCATTTGAGCTGCTGAACCATAAAAAACTTATCCCAAATGTCTTTCAACCAGATGTCTCTTCAAGAACAAGAGGACATGATCGAAACTTTTCAAGAAGCATGCCAACTCAAGGTTATGTAGCTTATTTTTTTCTAATTGGGTTGTGAGTCTATGGTTCTCATTAAACCAGGAAATAGTCTCTTCTGCCAGTATTGACTCATTAAAATCATCAGTTGACTAGGAATTGTGCAAGAAGCCCTGGTAATTAGTAAGGGACTCACCTGATCAGCCAGCACACTATCTTTCAGGGGCACAAATTCCACTAATGTGACTGAAAGCAACCAGAACCATAGCTCAGTGCAGAATTGTCTTTCAGATCAGTTAAGATTTATCTGGTAGTGAAAGCGACACGTTCACGATAGTTGAAAGAAACAGCAACTTGCTGAAAGCAGTAGGAACAGGAAAAGATCATAAGAGTAGCGATATTAGCCCCATAGACAATTCTTACAGTCGCCTGGGTTACTGGTTTTAATGTGTTTAAGCCGGGTTACTGATGACAATGACAATTGGCCACCAAGTTACAGACAATGCACACCCCCGTTCAGGCAGCTACAGAGAAATTAACCTTGGCCGTTCAGGGGTATTAATAGGCCTAGGAGTGATGATTATTACCGGTTCGCTTTCCCTCAGAGTGATTACGGAGCCCAATATGATTGGCAAGGCCACACACAAACTCTGAAGTTTGTATCTTGGGATGTATAGGGTATAAAAAATAAGTTAAGTTTTGTGGAAAGTGAGTTGTAAAATTTTGATTTTGTAGCATTAAAAGAAACCTGGCATTGCCCTAGTAAAACTCCAAAAGTAAGAGGTTTCAAAGCTGAAAGTGTATCGCAAGAGTTAGCTTTGAACATTCGTTATTTCGCAGGACTTGTAGGGTTGATAAAAGATGAATCTTTCAAAAGTTATACAAAGCTGACAGGTAAATCAGAAATGTTATTTGGATTAGACTGTTTAGATGGACTCTGTATTGCAATGGGATCGATTTATGTTCCACCCCCAAGATAGCTCATACCGAAATGCAGATACATGGAATTTGTTGGGAAAAGAAATAAAAAGAAAAAAGAGCGCATTTTGAAAAAGATA
>JAQQPU010000971.1:79602-92308 GCA_029168905.1 Artemia sp. Kazakhstan ARC1039
GTTGATGTTAATTGCTTATTTTAATGCTTGCAGTAATGAAGACTTAATGCTGATGTAGTTGAATTAAAAGATATGTTAATTCCAGCTATTCCGTCAGCAGTCCCAGCTGTCTACGGGATTCTCAGAGTTAGGAGGGATGAAAAAAGAGGAATAAATCAATGGGGAAGAAGGTTGCTGACAGTATGCGCAGAATCGGGTTCTATGATTGGAAGTGGAAGATTTGGAAATGATAAAATTCCAGGTGAGTTTACATGCGTATCTGAGGCTAAAGCAAATTTGATTGATTATATTTTGGTGGATATTTGCCTGGAACTGATTGACCTTTATGTGGATGTGCTTAAGCTAGTAGGATCGGACCATCTACCGGTATTTTTAGGGAATTAGATCAAGGAGTGCGCCCAATAGGAAGGATATTTCAAGGGAAAATCAGATATATAATGAAAAATTAGACATCAGATACAAAGGGAATGGTCTATAGATGAGAAAGTTAAACTAAGTTAAGCGTTTTCAGAGGATGATGTAGTTATAAGATTAAGTGAATTAGAGAAGATAAATAACCAAAATCGATTGATAGAAGAGTTCACGGAGATTTTACATGAAATAGCAGACCCAGTTATAAGAAATTAAGGAGGTTGTAAGGATTTAGAATTTTTTTATGAGGAATGTAGAATAAAAAAAATAGAATTGATTAAAGAATTGGAGATTTTGAGGAAAGAAGAAAAAGAGGAAAATAGGCTTAGACTAGTAACAGGGTCTAAAAATGTTCGTCGGGAGTATAAACGCCTTTAAAACAGAAAAAGAGATTGGCTATTCAAAAAGGTAAGAAGGAGCTGATCCAGTTTTATGAAAAAAGGGATATGCGGTCTTTTTGGAGAAAGATAAAACAAGAGGCTTTCCTAACCCAGTCAGAAGTACCTGACCCGAAAACATGGCCGACATACTACAACGACGAGGTTCAGGAAGACTGTTCGTTTGATTACTGGTTCAGTGACCAATTATTGAAAACCGAGAGGAAGATCAATCTCCGAATGAAAGAACACGATTATGATCTGATAAAACCCGCATCGAAAGAAGAAATCGAAGAATGCATAAGCGCCATGGAAGGTGGATTAGGACATGGTCTCAACAAAGATCTTGAAACAATTCCGACTTCTATTTATGCCCATTTTCTTGGCTATCTCCAACTCAGTTCTGGCTTCTGGAGAATGGTCCTTGATGTGGTAAACATCCTTGATTACTAGGATATTAGTTGATATGTATAGAAAGACATTTGGTATTATGAACGTTTTAGGGAAAGGATAATAGTCGTCGTTTGAAATTAGAAATGGAGTAAAACAGGGTAGTAGTATTTTGCCTAGGTTGTTCACGTTTTATATAAATGATATTGTTGACCATTTTAAAAAGATATGGACCCCTACGGTCTCACTAGGGAACCTGACATTATCTCTGTTGATTTTTGCTGATGATGTGGCGTTTAAAGGTAAGTCACCAGACGAGCTCCAGATCTTATTGAGTATATTAGAACAATATTTAGATAGAAAGAAACTAGTGTTGAATATCAAAAAGACTGAGATTGTGGTTTTTAGAGGAATTCACGTGAATAAAGATGATAAAAAAATAGAATTTTATAACAAAGGTGAAAAATTAAAAGAGAGCGAAAATTTTAAATATTTGGGAGTAACACTTTCAAACAAAGGAGGATGGAAAGCTCATGTAAAAGAGATGATTAAAAGAGGGAAAGCAGTTTAAGCTGCCATTTTACGTAATTCAAGGCTTTCAAGTATAAAAGATCTAAAAATGCATAAATATGTTTTTAATTCTAAAGTTTTCCTTACTATCAATTACGGAGCTAACTCTGCGGGCATGACCCGGCTGCACAATTGGAATCAATTCAGCTGCGACACTTTAAAAGATTAATTGGTCTTCACGTAACGACCGAAAATCAGGCAATAAAAGGTGACCTAGGAATATTTTTGCTGAGAATGAGTAAATTAGCACAGATGATCCGGTATTGGCTAAGAGTTCTACGTCTGCCAGAAGATAGGTTAGCAAAACAAACTTATCTGAAGATGCTACGGTCGAAACGTAAAAGATCGTTGCCGTATTAAATAAAAAATATGTTCGATGGAGTAGGATTATCTTATATTTGGAATGAGGGGCTATGACCCTCAGATCAGGATGAGCCGTTCTTGGCTAAGATTATAGGAAAAATAAAAGACCAGGAAGTCCAAATGTGGGCCAATGTAATTAAAACATCTGAAACAATGAAGTTTTATTCCCAACTAAAAGAGTTATTTGGATTTGAATAATATTTTAAACTAGGATTACTGGCGGAGACAATGAGGACTTTGTTTCGGATCCGAGCGAATTGCCTGCTATTAAAAAATAGAAAGAGAGTATTTGAAAGAAAAAGAATGGCCCCAGATGCAGTTGCGGACCTAGGTGTTGATGATGTGGCTCATTTTCTCGCCATTTTCTCTTTTGAGGGGAAAGTATTTCCCCTCAAAACCTTTCATATATGAAATAATTTCTTTTCGTTTTCAAATAATGTTGGTAAATCTGGAACACCCTTTTTGAAATATACCCCTCCCTCTCACGGAAAACTCCTCCATGGAAATTTCGTCCAACGTAAAATGCACCCCACCCGTCAAATTCCCTCTAAATAGTTCAATCCTTGCTCATAATCCCCCTCCCATGCACACATATTTTGTGCTTGTTGGTTGTCAAAAGGAAATATCAGCAATATAAAAGAAAATGAAATCTTGTTCAAATTTTGTCGTTTCAAATGTGTCGTACTGTTCAAACTAGTCAAAAGGTCTAATAGCTACGAATCCAGGGATGTCTTACTCCCACAGTGAAGGGGCAAGAATTGTAAATTATGCAATTAGCCTATTGTTCACATGTAGGGTTTATCTTTTGGAAAAACAGAAATGTTTGCATCTGGATGTATCGAAAAATGCTAAGGGTAATAAGGTGAAACTTCATCAAAAAAGAAGGACATGCAGTATCTTAATAACGGCTGAGGGTATTAAGTCAAAAATTTCAAGACTTAATGGGGAATATTTTAAAAAGTAGTTGCGGAGATACTGCCCTTTCCCCCGCCCTCCCATGCTCTTTTTAGCATGCCCTCCTTCCAAAAAATCCAATAAACATTTCGAAATTACTGTCTTGTTTATAATAGTCTAAAGGTCATATTAGCGATTTTCTTCAAAATATGCAAAAGGTTAAGTAACTGTGCCTTCAAGAATGCAATACACTCCCCCCCCCCCCACTTTCACCAGGGCAAGGATTGTAAATGATGTAATATGCCCTTTTTTACATGCGGGATTTATCATTAGAAATTGGAGAATTGTTTTTGTTCTGGGTGAGTTCAAAAAGGCTAAGAGTATTAAGATGAAACCAGAGATGTTGAGGCAAGCAGGGATACAAATGGGGGGTGATGGTGGCGATCGCTCTTCCTCGACGCATCTTTAAGAATCCTCCTAATTATGCTATTGACAACTATATACAAGAAATAAAAAATGTTAGTAATAAGGACAATAGATCGTTTTCTGAAATAAAAACAATGAAACATGTCAGCGCAATCAAATTGATCAAGGACGGTATGTGTTATAACCACTTGTATTTAAAAATACGTATTAAATATATTTGAACGTCAATGGTAGAGGCTACAATGACTTCAGCTCCATAGATGATCAAAAGTAACGCAAAAGTATTATTTGTACAATAGTACCCATTTCCGTCAGGAAATTATTCAGTGAAACTGCTCATCAAAAATTTGACTAAATTTTCAAATTTCGTCCGACATTTTAATTATCATCAAGCCTTTTAATTCTTTAGCAGAAAAATTGAAAATGGGGAACGCTATCAGTCAACTTACAATTACTGATGTATACAACTTAACAGCAAAAATCTTGGACTTATGGGGGTAGTTGCCCGTATCATGTCATGGTTAGGTACGGGTATGATTTGAAAAACGATCAGAAATTAACTGTAAAAAAATAGGGTTTTCAACTGGAACTATGTGGAAAAACTAAAATTTAAAAGGAATAGAAATTATTCCGTATATGAGGAGGGGCTGCGCTTCATCAACCCCTTGGTCCCTACGTTAAACTTTGAATTTTTGTCCCAATCTCTTAGGAATGAATGAGAAAACATGACAGTTTGTTTTACTGTTCCGTTGGATTAGAATAACAAGCTTTTTTTAAAGCAATAGGAAACGTTAACATGACGATAGAGGGGTTCAGATGGGGAGGCCTCATATACAGAATAATTTCTTTTCCTTTAAAGAATTGATATTGCTCCTTAATATAAATTGAATAACTTGTTTTTTTTATTTATTTCTCTAGCGATTCGAACCATTGTTGGAAAAAATTGTTGGAGAATTTCAAGCGCAATACTTCTAAGCTAAATAAAGCAACAAAGAGTTATGACTAGTTTCTCTGTTTATAACAATGATAGAGAAATCAAAATTGCTAATAACTCTTATATTTAGCATATATTTTTGTGTCCTGCTGTGAGGTAGTACTGGCTCCATAGAAAAGCTCTGAAAATTTTATCTTTTATTTCCAAGCTTGCGGTTTTTAAATCCCCCCCCCACCCCAATCAGTACGTATCTACGAATTGTTAGAAAAAAAAATTTGTTAACTAAAAGTTATGTTTCCGTCGTCCTAAAAACTGTCAGATAACGTTGATAGCACGGTTGAAAAAAAACAAGTTAGAAAGAGATAGACCCATAACATTTAGAATCCTCCAGCGAGAAGAGCACCGATAAATCTATATCGGAGATACGGAGAGATAATCTTCTACAGGTTTCGGTGATCCCGCTTGCTTATATCTCTCTTATGCCCCTCCCTATGGAATAGGCTCCAGGTAAAACTCCTTAACCTCAACATACCTGGTGTATAAAATTGGTATTGGTACTAACATTATTGTTAAGTGAGTTAAGTAGAAGCTTAGTTTTTACCCGGGACGAGTCTCAACTTACCAGCATTTTGACCATGGAAGGTGGCCAGGATTAATTTCTCTTGGAGACTAGAAATAAAAGCTATACCCGTGATCAAGCAACTTGCATGGAATTTTCAGGGACTAATATGGTTGCCCTACCAAGACTTGGCCCTTCCCAACTGCAATCCCTCGAGGATTCTATCCCCATCATCAAATCCTTATTTTTGTGTTCAGTGGGTTTGAATCTATCACTGATTAAGCCATGTGTCCCCTCGGAGCTAGACCTGTGCCTCTTTACCCTAATTACTCTCGGGATGCTTAGTAAGGATTGCTATTATTAATTGTAAATTATTCCTCCAGGATTTGATTTCTGAAATCAAATTCCCAAGACTCCTGGTGTTTCCCCTGTTCCCAAGCCCTGTCTCTCTTTTACTCTCAAATAGAAAATGCGTGAAGCCGAAAAAAAATTCGCACGTCTTAATACTGGAGCTGCGTCTGACAGTAGTTGTTCTTCTGATGGGTAGATATCCCTGCCTAGCAGCCGTTGTCGTAATCTTGGACTGAGAAGCAGAAGAAAGGGAGGATCGTAAAAACGTGATAGTTGAAGGTATTTTTTAAAGCATATTTATTCTATTAATTTTTAAATTGATTTTGGGTGGCTTAGTTTGCGGATAATCATAGACTTATAGGTGGTTGTGCGTTAATTTCTTTTTAGTCTATTGTTTATCGTCAATCTCTGAAGAAGTAAATCAAGTCAGGTTTACTCTAATATAAATTTAATCTAATTTAAGTATCATGCTATGGCATTTGGAGGGGATGTATTTATGTTAACTTTTTAGTTAAAAATTAATATTAAGTAAATAAGATATATCAATTAATCTCGCAAAAGCAAAACGTAAACCCTTTAATCGATGTGATTACTAAATCCTTTGACCAAAAACCACTTCTCTGCTTTGGTATAGCTATTCATGTCAAATCTGTTCTCTCATAACTCTTATACAATGCGCGCGCAAAGTAAATTTAGATTGCTAGATAAATCTGTTGGAGTATAATTTCCTAAATGTATAGAAATTAGACACAACAAGATTACAGTTTGCTTTATAACGAGGGGTATTCACCTTTGGGGTTTGGTATTGTCCCACAGGGAGAATTCTGGTGTTTCTACATCATAGTTACGGAGGGGTGTTTTTCTCAAGGTTTAACTTCCACTCAGATACCCCTACCTAAAACCTCTTCCCTTCGATGAGGTCAGCAAGATTGGGTCCTTAACTTAACATACCGGGTGTCTAGTAGAATGGTAGACATTCTAACATTAGGATTAAGTGAATTGAGTAAAAAGTTAATTCCAAGAGTCCCCATGACCCTAGGACTTAAGGATAAAAGTCTCAAACCAACCAGAAGAGATCATTCATTCTTTTTGATAGCCACATTTTTGAAGACCCATGCACCCAAACTAAAATCATTTTTGTAAGCTTAGTGTCCCCCAAAGTATAATCACCTACGGAACAAGTACTGACAAAACTCTCCAAAAGTGACACCGTGTACCCCAGTGCCTCTAGACGCAAAGTGATGTACTACTTAATCGCTCCGAGCCAAAATACTTTGCTCCGAACCAATAAATAATGCTAGAGCTTGATTCAGGGGACGAGTGACCGGGATGAATTGTGTAACTATGGGTTTTAGTTGCCAGGTTTGCATAGGTATACAAAGGGTCACTTTTTTGTGTGGAGAGGATAGATTTTGTCAGTACTTGTTCCGTAGGTGATTATACTTTGGTGTCCCCATAGCTAGGAGACTTATGGTTTTAAGTGTCAAGCAGTTCAGAAATAAAGAAGTTAATTAGGCAAGAAACTGCTTCTTTGAACTTAAAAGGTCAACTTTCAGCTCATTTTGACTTCTTGTGAAGTTTCAGTCATACACGTGCTGGTGAGCTTAAGGGTAGATTCACTTTTGGCAGAATCTTCTACGTGAAAAGCTGTTTAAAACCGGCGTCAAAATCTTTGGTATATGCAAAGCAAACAAAGGCACATAATAATAGATAATAATACTTAAATATATGGTTTTAAGAGACAGAACAACTAAATGAGAAAAAATTCATCGGTACTTTTTGTTTAACATATGTTTGAAGATGCACAACAAGTACGAAGGTCACCCAAAACCTATAAGTAGCAATCAGTGCTGTTTTATTTGCCCGTCTATCTTATGGTTTGTTATTTTTATTGCGTTTTCTTATCAAAGATGGTAAATTTTATATTATACTTTTAAAATGCATAAACCCAGTCACGGAAGGACAAAAAGGCAATGGATAAACCCATGTAACAGGAAAAGCAAAAGCTATGGGATGAACTAGCATTATAGTCAAGCTTAATGTGCCAGAAGTAAAGTCAATCCCTACCACATCACTACACTGCAAAGGATAAAATTTTGCAAGTGCAAATTCCCAAGCTTTTAGTTATGAGACAGCTCTGGTTCAATCTACCATCAGGAAGCATATACAACGTACTATCCAAAATAAACAAAAAAGCTTAATATAAAATATTAAGTAAAACATTAAATTTTGAATTCACCATCAAATTGATATCTTTACTGTCCAAAATCAACGTAATTTAGTTAGTTAAAAAAAAGCAAAAAAAAAACAAATTCCAACTTTTTAGTCATTTTTTTTTAACAGAAATTTCACGACAGTCGGTGTTTCGTAACGGGAAAGACTTTAGAATACTTGGTTTAATTTATCAGTTGAGTCCCACCCCGTTTGTTTTTTTATCCTGACTGTATTTAATCGATCATGTTATCATGTTTGCTATCTTTTCATAAATCATAAATCATTTATAAATATATATGGTATCCAACAGATTAAAAATTCTTTTAAACTCAGATTTAAGTGTAATGGTCTTGACAGGTGAAAACCCAAAGAAACTGAAACTTAAAGCATCACAAATATCAGTTTCAAAAAGAAACCGAAGCATCATGAAATAGTGTCCAAAATGGTGGTCGTCCTAAAAGACTTATTAGTTGTCAAGTCTCTTGAATTTGATTGTATTTAATCAAAGCCTGTTAAAAAATGACTCCGAAAGAATTTATTTGTAATCGTTTGGTATTTTGAAGCACTTTTCTTCGAAAAAAAGAAATCCTAACCAAGGTGGTACCACATATACACAATTGCAAGAGGAAGGAGTTTTGAAAGAATTTGCCAAAAAGTGAAATGTCAAAAGATCTGGCTGTTGCAAACAGTTTTGAAGCAACACTAGAATAAGAATTATTTCCAATTCCCGTTTTAGCCTATTTGTTGAATTTTGTGTTCTTTATATTTTATTTAGTTTTTTTTGTGCTCTTTTTCTTTATTCTTTTTTATTATACTACTTACCTTGAAATACCTTGAGCTCATGAAATGAGACCTCAATGTTCAAAAGTCAAACCATTTTAGTGCTCTATCAGTACAAAAAACAAAAATAATGTTACTACTTGATACTCCTAAACATGCTCTACACAACAAAAGCAAACCGTATTGAAGAAGGAACTGTTTTTTCTACTGATTAATTAAATAAAACATTTTCCACAAAACAAGTTTAAAAAAAATTAGAACTCTATTAAACCAAAAATGAACAAAAATAGAATCAAATAATCTAACAAGCATACAACTACCACAAATCAGTATCAATAAATAAATGAAACGCAAAATAAACAGAAATTTAAATAAATAACAGAGTCAAACTCAAAACAAGTAGAAATCAATATGAGTAGGGTTCAAAACCCCAATGCTTTCTTTAGCCGGGATATAATTTGTGCTTTACGGAAAAAAATTCAAATGAATCTGCATTGTCAGTTTAATATACATATGCTGATATTTATTCCTTAAACTCTTAATTAATTTTTGATTTCTTAAAATTATAAAGGTGAAAACATTTAAAAGAATTTTTTTCAGTAAAGTACAAATTATATTTTGGCTTTTAGAAAGCATAGAGGTTTTGCACCCTACTCATATTAATTTCTGATCGATTTGAGTGTCAATTATTTATTGATACTGATTTGTGGTAGTCGTATGCTTGGTAGATTATTTGATTCTATTTTTGTTAATTTTTGGTTTAATGGAGTTTTTTACTTTTATTGCAAAAAATTATTTTGTGGAAAAAGGTTTTTCAAATTAATTTCTGTTCGTTTAATATTGACATAGTCTTTTTCAGGGAAAAAGAAAATGATAGTTTGAATCTTTCCAGTTTTTCTTTAAGAATTTATAGTTTGGCCTGCTATTTATATGCTGGAGAAACTTATTGAGCAATTTTTAGCAGCATAAACTCTTTTGAAAATCATGACACAAATAGTAGTGTTTAATCTAGTCATACACATCCTCTAGTTGACCTGACAAATAAAAGTGAATACCCTTCCCAAAAAATTATATCTATGCTCTTTCACAGCTTAGATACAATTACACTCCTGTTATTTAGTAAAACTTAAAGAGCAGAAGTAGTAATAGAAGTGACCTCGAAAATTTGAACTTAATACCCTCAGTCGTTCTTGTTATATTGCTGAGATGTCTTATTGGCAACCAGCATAAAAAATAATGTGATTTGATTTAATTTTAAAGCAACATTCAGTTTTTAAGGATAATGGGCAAATTACATAACTGTGGGAGTTGACCTACCCAACAACCCTAGAGATATAGTTTCTAGACCATTCAGCTATGCTGAATAAAATGGCTATCTTAAAACTTTGATTGGAAGTATCTGGAACTTTGTGAGCTAAAGAGGAGGGGTGATTATCCTCCAATCATTTTTGACTCTTAAGAGGGAACTATAACTTTTAATTTTCAATCAAATTAGCTCCTTTAAAATATCAATGATATTACAGGCTATTATAGATCATCGCTGCCTATATCCTTATATGCCATATAGTGCTTATTTGTCCTTTTAATACCTAAATGTATATAGGTTTTTCGTTTAATTGAAACTCCTCCTAAAAGTTCCCAAAAAGTTTCAACTTACTGCAATTAGTGCCGTTAGTTACAGTAACCGTAGAAGCAGCATTAAATGAATACACACAGTGTCTTCTGTCTAGCTCAAAATCCACAACCTATGAAGGTATGAAGGTAAAATTTTCAGAGAATATTTCTGTTGTACGGATGACAATCTTCCATCCGTATGCAAATTGTCAAGAGGGCATATCAGCAATATCTTAAGAACAGTTTCGTGTGTGAAACTAAAACTTACAACGCTTGTTGTGGGGGATGTTAAACTAACCAAAAGACAATATTTACATCATAATACTATTGCTTGTACTCCTACAACTACTGCTACTCTTACTGTTACTTCTACTTCTACTACTGCTACTAAAGCTAAGACTACTAAATCAATTTGACTCTTAAAGAGGGTACTATAACTTCCAATTTAAAATCAAATGAGACCCATCTGAATATAGTACGACAACCCATTCCATAAAAACCTTATATGACCCCAGGACATAAATTACAGCCCTTACACCAGGACGCTGGGGGTTTGAGCCACCCCTGGAAGCAGTGTTATATTTTCTTTGGACTATTTTAAACAAAATTGCCACTACACAATTTAAATCAAATACATTTTGTGAAAAGGGGGTAGTTCAGTGGGGGGTGCTACTTGACCACTATCACTATTGACTCTTAAAAGAAAACTAGAACTTCCAATTTCAATCGAATGAGCCACCTCTAATTAGGGGTGGATCCAGGATTTTCTTTAGAGGCGGAGGGGGGCACAAAATAGGTTGATCCGACAAAAAATTAGGGGGAGGGGGCGCAAAATAGGTTGATCCGATAAAACATGCGTTAGTAACAAGTTTAGTTAACGCAAACTTGAGTTAATTAAGTAAATTTCACTACTTTAGACTACGCTAGGGGGTGCGCACCCTCCTAGCCCCCCTCTGGATCCAACACTGCCTCTAAGGCTTATACAACCATACCTTCCATAAGAACCTTAAATGTGCCAGGGGCATAACTTACAACCCTCGTCCTCAGATTTTGGTGGTTCGTATCAACCTCAAAAGCTTTGTAATATTATATTTGAACTATTTGAACTATGAATATAAGGACTGTCTCAAAATATCTATCGGATACATCTGAGGAAAACACGACTTGTTTGTGTGTGTGTGTGGGAGGGGGGGATGTGCTCTGATCACTTTGACTCTTCAAAGGGCACTAGAACTTATGATTATCAATCCAACAAATCAATTCCAAAGCATATACGACCACTAATTTTATAAGAACATTATATGCCCTAAGGGCATAACTTACAACCCTTTCCCTTAGAGCTATTAGTATCCCCTAAATCCTTTTAAAGTCACCCATATAGAAATTAACACAGGGAAATTAGCATTGGATGTTTGGTGTTGGTTATGATTGTTGGATGTTGGTTATGTTGGTTATTTTTGTTGTTTGTTGGTTATCTTTGTTGGTTGTTGTTTATGGTTGTTGGGTATGTTTTATGTTTGTTAGTTATGTTTGTTGGTTGTTGGTTATGTTTTCTGTTTGTTGGTTATCTTTGTTGGTTGATGGTTATGATTGCTGGTTATGTTTGTTTTTTGTTGGTTATGTTTGTTGGATGTGATTGTTGGTTATGTTTCTTGGTTATGTCTGATGTTTGTTGTTGCTGGTTATGTGGTTTGTTGGTTGTGTTTTTTTTTGTTTAATGCTTATGTTTGTTGTTTGTTGATTATGAGTGTTGGTTATGTTTGTTGGTTGTGAGTGTTGGTTATGTTTGTTGGATGTCATTGATAGTTGACGGTTATGTTAGCTATGATTGTTATTTGATGGTTATGTTAGATGTTTGTTGATTGTTGTTTGATAGTTATGTTTCTTGGTTATGTTTGTTGTTTGTTGGTTATGTTTGATGTTTGTTGGTTATGTTTGTTGATTGTTGTGCATATTTGATAGTTTTGTTTGTTGGTTATATTTCTTGGTTATGTTGGTAATGATTAATGTTTGCTGGTTGATAGTTATAAGTGATGTTTATTGGTTGTTGTTTGAAGGTTATGTTTGGATACATATCAAAATAAATGATGATACTAGCCAATACCACCCCTTGTTTCTAGGTGAAATTCCCAGGCATTTCAATTACCTGGAATGTGGCCAGGATAATACACAAGTTCAATTAACGATGGGAGCTCTTAACCCCTCGCGCCAGCACAATGAAGTCACAAGTTCTCTTAAAGAGAACTCACTTGGCAAGACTCCATGACACACACCTATGGACTCCAATGATGTCAAATGATACACCCCTCTCTTTTTCTGTGACAGGCCTCTGACGTCAAGGCACACACCCCTGTGCTTTAAAAGGTTAGATAAGTGGAGCTACCCACCCCTCAAGCCATCACACCTAAGCAATGCGGTCACAACACATCCCTCTGGATTCCAATGACGTCAAACGACTTATTCCGTTTCAAACGGATAGGTCTACTATACTTAACGCAATTTTATGTAACCCTATCTCAGGTACCCATGTGGGAGTCCCCGCTTATAATGTAATGAGAGCGCACATCTTACGTAATGATCCAACACTGTCTCTGAATACTTGTTTTGCCATTTTATTTATCGCCCGAAACGTACAGCGTTTGTTTTTTGTTTCATTAACTTAATGGCGGCACACACTATATTTAAGGTCACGTGATGATTGCGCAACCATCACTGTCAGATACCTTTTTGATATTTCTGTCCAAAACCCTCAACACCTTTTTTCCTCTTTTTTACTTACTGGCCTTTTATTTTTTTGCACGATACATTCAACACATTTTTCTT
>JAQQPU010000972.1:48968-59615 GCA_029168905.1 Artemia sp. Kazakhstan ARC1039
CCGTAAAACTAGCCTAGCATGGGCCAACAAGGCTTATGTTCCTTATGAGAGTCTTAAATTTTCAAAAGAAAAAAAAATTTCATATCATTTCACAGCTGAGATTCCGTTCTATCCATCTACCGACTAAATTTTTTAATTTGGTATCCATGGTTTTTTTTTAAGATTACAAATACGCTGAAAATTGGTTGAAGATCGTTAAAAAAAGGAACATTTTTCCTATTTTTAAGCAAATTTAGATTCCCCTCGCTGAAAAATTCTAAGATATATTACAATTCTGGCTCGGTGAATCGGTGTTCGGTGGTTTTGAATTAAAATCAACTTGGTGAAAGTGATGAAAAACTTGAGAGCCATTGCTAATTAGAATAAAAGCCAAGACAGATAGTCTCTGTGAGAGGCAAATCTGGCATAACTTTTTCAGAACTGTATAAAAATGACAGTATAAAAACTTTATAAAAGTTACAGCTACTGGCTTGTCGTAAAATCCCCTATTTGAGAGGGAACATGTATCTTAAATTTTAAATAAAAAAATACCAACTGATTACAGGAGAGTTTTTGGTATAATATTATGGGCATAATATAAATTAAAACAACAAAGGTTGTTGAAAGTGTAACGAGACCCAAAAACTTATAATAAAGTTTAGTAAGTTATATTTATTAAATTTTGGATTCTAATTGGATTCAACTGAAAAAAAAATATTAAAGGTTTGCAAGAATTGAAATAAAAAGGATCCGAACTTCGGATACAAAATAGTTTTAGTTAAATTATTTTATTTTTTATCATTTTAAGCTATCTTATAACTAATTTTTATTAATAACAAGTATTATATTGATTTATGAATAATTTACTTGTTAATAACTTATCTATTAAAATTAAATAATTATTTCAATTAATTTTATTCTTTTTTGTCATTTCTATATATTTTATTTATTATTTCTATAATTTTATGTTGATTACCTAATTATTTTTTATTATTTCCTTCATAACTTTTATTACTTTATTGTTTATACTATATCATTTTTCTTTAATTATTTTAAGTTCAATTACTTTATTTTGATGGAACCTGACATTTTCTGAAACTGGACACAATCTCCAGTTCTAAATTATTTTCCTGTATTATTAAACCGTTATAAAAGGTAAAACCAAATAGTATGATTCCATAGTTAGAGCTAGGTTAAACAAGGATATAGAAGACAAAAAAAAAATCTAAATATTTTATTAACTTCTTATAATTGTTTTAACATGTTGAAAAGATTATTTAATTATCTTTTTGGAAAAAAATAATTTTAGAATCAAGAGCTTCATTCAAAATTATTACTCTAAGCAAGAACATAATACTTCAGACCCTGTGAACCAGACAAGACAGCTATTTCGTCCGATTCTTCTCAATTTCTGCCACATCGTGTTGAAATCCGACAACAAGCTGTGTTCTCGAATGTCCCGATTCGAAGAATTTACTCCGCCCCTTTCCCTATTACCCACACCGGGGTAAAATCGGTTTTCGACCCTGAAAAAGTACCTCAGCAAAACTTAAGCAAACAGTTCGTGGTAACGAACTGTATAGTAAGAGTGACTCTTCTCAATAGTAACCGAAACGCTAAGAAACGGAATGTACCAATAGATACATCAAAAGAATCGGATTTTTATGCTGATTTTAAATATGTAAGTTTGATTAAGTTTAGTTTTACCCATCAAAAGTTACGAGCCTGAGAAAATTTGTCTTATTTTCGAAAAAAGAGGAAAACACCCCCTAAAAGTTATAGAATCTTAATGAAAATCACACCATCAGATTCAGCGTATTAGAGAACTTTAATGTAGAGATTTCAAGATCCTATATGCAAAAATTTAGATTTCGTATTTTTTGCCAGAAGAAAAGAAAGCAAGTAAAGCAAAGAAAGCAAGTGCTTTAGTTGCGCCCTTTGAATGTCCAGAAACAATCTGGCTTCTGTTTGATATATGGATGGTGGGGGCCTATATTCTTGTCACAAACGTATCTAAGAGAAGAGATAGTCAAATTTTAACTAAACTTTTTGGGAGGCATGAGCCCCTGTGACGGACTGAAAGTGAGAGAGAGTTTAGAGAGGTAATAGAATAGGGTGTCAGGTAATAGAAGGTAATAGGTAATAGAAGTCAGTATATGATCCAACCTCTATTGGGGAAAAGTGGTAAGTCCCTAAATTCTTGTCATCAGAGCATCTAACAAAAGACAACATCAGATCTCAATCAGATTTCGCTGCAAGCAAGAATAAGTGTCCTAGTGAGCTTTTTGTGTTTCAAGGCATAATCCACTCTCTGCAAGGAAGGGCGGGCCCTAAGTTCATGCTATTGGAACATGCACCAGAAAATGTGGTCGAATTCAGCTCATTGGTACCAAACTTCGGTAACTGAGAATTGATGCAACATTTATGGATTGAAACCCGATAAAACCTTATCGGGGTGGGGGGTGGGGTGGGGGTGGATAGCTCAATTCTTAACATCACATGAAATGACAGAGCGGGGTTTTCAAACAAAGTTAAAATAAAAATAAACTATTCCTGTGTCTAGTTATGTTTTTTGAAGTTATTAAGCCATCAACCAAAAGGTAGGGGGAATCTTATTTTCTTGTCATCAGGGCATTTCACAGAAATCCAGAATTTCTAAGAGGAAGGGGCCATTAGTTCATCTTCAGAGCATCTAACAGACACGGTTCTTGGATCTCAAAATTAACTTGGATGGAACTTAGAGTAAGTAATCTAGTTGTTACTTTTGGGACTTGTATCCGGTTAATGTGGGGAAGGAGGTCACTCTATTCTTGTCATCAGGACATTTCTCCGAAAGGATTGTTAGTTGTTATAGAAACTTGGCGAGAAGAAAAAAAACTAATGTACTACTCATGATTTTTGGTGGAGGGGAACAGTAAAGGAGGATAAAAACATAAAGGAGGGAACCAGAGGAGGGGCCATTATATTCTTGTCATCAGGGCACCTAGAAGAAGGGGTTATCGGATCTAACCAGAACTTAGTCATAAGTAAGATTGAGTATCCTGAATGACCTTTAAAGGGTCTGTGCCCTTTTGATCTCTACGGAGAGAGGGGAACCTATGTTCTTGTCATTAAAACATCTGCCAGAACGGAATGTAAAATCAGATTAAACTTGATGGGAAGCAAAAGTAAGAGTCTCAGTCCTGCCTTTTGGGAACTTATATCTGGTCTAATATTTTTTAAATGAGGTGAAGGAAATGAGCTTACATTGTAGACATAATCCCATTTGCCAGAAGGGGTTAATAAATCGTACAAAAGTAGGTGGTCTGCAAGAACGAATGTCACAATTATATTATTTGGAGGTTTCAACCTGATCACAACTCTGCAGGAAGGCAGGGATGGGAGGGGGCTCCCTGTACGAATGTCAAAAGAACAATGTCAAAACAACCACCCTAGCCGAGTGTATGGCCCACTGGGCTCGCAATCCTATGTCCCTCGACACAGGGGTTTGAGTCATGGTGTTACAAATCCTTTGAATTGGGGTTAGAGTCAGGGGTCTGACCCTGCAAGCTGATTCACCGTGGGTCTAAAGACCTTACAGTTAAACAAATTCCCATGTAAGTTACAGATTTCAGATACTAGGTGAGGTAGAAAACGCCTGGTCTTGCTGCAACTACAAGTAGTATCAAACATGCTAAAGGAACAATAGCCACAAGGTTTCTGTGGCACAGCTGTATACGCAGTGTGAGTCCTTTACAAGGCATTTTGTGAGTTTGAATTCAACTGTGGGTCAACAAGGAGCCTTGTAGATTTGGGGATCTGCTTTTGATCAGAAATAAAATGAGGAATTGGTCAGGCATTATTTTTCCAGCAACGATAGAAACTATTCTGGCAAGAAATTTACCTCGGAATCCAGCTTCTACCATTTCATGAATTACTCTAGTATCACCACCAGCGAATCGCTCTCCAAATTCTTTGTCCAAGAAAACAGATATGTGGGCAGCGACATCTAGCCCTACTTCATCAGCTAATGTGGCAGCACCAACAGGGAAACCAAAACCTTTCGAGAGTTTATCTAGCTTCTTAGGATTTACCCCTTCCTAGAGAAGAAAAAAAAAGAAGAAAATATAAAGCTCATCTCTTGTTTTTATATTCAGCGTAAATCAATTTAATGAAATAAACATCGTTTCACAGAAAAGACATGAAAGTGCTCCTAAAACACATTAGACACTAACGAGCACAAAGAAAACAAAATAAAAACCTTTAGCCGCTGAAGCCCCTGTGGCTCTTATCGTAGTAAAATTCTATTTACTCCGAATTTATATAAATATCCAATAAAGTTTTTGTAAATAGAAATAACAAAATTATCAAGCGCTTACAAAAGAATTTTGTCCTCAAATGAATATTTGGCCAAAAGTTCCCAAAAAGATGAAGGGCATTCAGGTGAGCCTTTCAGAAAATGTTGAGGGGAGTGTTGAACTAAATCAAGACACGTTATATGCACAGGGGTTGTCAAAGGGGAATAACAAAGGAATGACTGAGCATATTAATTTGGAACTTTCGGGAAATGATAAGAGAGATGATCAATTGACCAAAAGAGCAATATTTGCACGGTGCTACTACTACTACTACAACTACGACTGCTAATACTACTACTACCACTAAAACCACTGCTTCTGTAGCGAGTACGATTCTTGCTGAGTGCACTGAAGTGAACATCTGAGGAAATATTTAGCGGAAAGTCAAACTAAATTAAAACATACTATCTAGATTGTCATATACAGACTGTCAAAAGGGCGTATAAGCAATATTTTTGGAACGACTTACCGTATAAAGATGAAACTCCCAAGGTATTATGAGAGGGATTTCAACTGACCAAAAGGCGACATGCACATGCTACTATTGCTATCAATACTGCTTCTATAGATGCTTCTACTACTACCACTACCACACACTACCACACACTTCTACTACTACCACTACCACACACTACCACACACTTCTACTACTACCACTACTACTATGATACTAGTGCTTTTAAGGCTAAGCGTATGGAGTTGAAAATTTGAGAGAATATTGAGGGAAAATTTGAGCCCACTATCCGCATGCAGATTGTCTAAAAGGCGTATCTCAAGAACGGATTTGGGTATTAAGTTGGAACTTTCAGAGAATGCTTAAAGGGGAAGATCAATTGACCAAAAGGCAATATGTGCATGCTAATACTAATACTACCACCACTGCTAGTTACTCTTACTGCTACCACTCTTACTCCAACTACTACTTCTATTGCAAGTACTTGTAAGGTTAAGAGCCTTAAGATAAAAATATCAAGAAGTATATGAATATACAGATTATCGCAAGGACACATCAGAAATGTCACTGCCATGGCTTATTCTATTAAGTTGAAAGTTCCAGGACCTGAGAAGAGGGATGTTCAAATAAGGTACACAGGACAATACAAAAAAGTGGAATAAAAACAGCTGAATGTCCTAGAATACTTCCAGGTGGATTTTTCAAAAACAAGCAAAAAATAGTAAGAACTAATAACATCAACAAATAAACATTTTTAAGACGTAAGATCAAAATTAAAACAGTAAAATTGTGTTGCTATTTCTAGTACATAATTCCAATTACAGGTCAGTAGTTTTTTCCATTTTTTTTGTGGAGGGGTGGGGGGTCGTCCTTAGGACAAATATATCGAGGGTTAAGGATTTCTCCTTGAGGTATTGTCGCGACTCTGGGAAGCTTAAGGTTAAACATATTCCCAAGCAACATCCGTCGGATGCCCGGAGAGGTGGAAAACTCCTGGTTCTTCTACAGATGGATGTAAATAATTTTTTCCTAAATCGAATGAATGATCGAAGGGAAACGTTTGGTGGAAAATAAAAAAAAAACCGGCAAATTATGCAGCAAAATGATATAATTTATGAGAAATTGTGAAACTTTAGAAATATTGATGAAGGGTGCGGGCACTGAGTGCGCACCTGAGCCCAGATTTTATTACATACCTCACTTGCATTTTAAATATTTTTTTTTTAACCTGAAACTTTAATATTTCAAGACTAATAGTCTCTAAAAAAAAATGTAGCCTTAAAATTGTGAAATTCAAGAAAGTCTAGGGAAATAAGTACCAAAATTAAAGGGTATGATAATAATATACTATTTCAAACTAAAAAAATCCTGACAAAAATAGCCTGTGAGCAATGCTACGACTAAATACAAAACATTCTTGCATGTCTTATCTAGTTTTAATACAAGTAAATCTAGTTTTATTTATCTAGTTTTAATTAACACTCCGAATCTAATAAAGTGGCAAGAAATCCCATAAAAAAACAATTTCAACAAAATTAAAGCTCATCCTGTACGTGACTCAATTTCAACTAGAAATTGTTTTAGGACTGCAAAATATTATCACGAGGATTCATGCCCCTCTTTATTTTTATTCTCTTTGTTCTCAAAGAGAACATAAGAAGAACTCCAATAAGTTTCCAAAGAAACTCCCTCTAGATGATTTTGTGAAAAACTCGTTGAACGAAGGGGGTGTCAGTTGGAGGCAGGGGCGAATTTCCAGCATTTTATTGGGGAAGGGGGGCCAAGAGGGGTCCATATCTGGATAGTCAAAGGGCATGGGATGCATAATATTATTTTTCTCTATATTATTGTGGGGGGGGGGAGGGGACGGAACTGCCTCCTTGCCACCCACAAACGACACCCCTGTTTGGAGGAGGAGGTCCGGTTTTGGAAAATACCCTAATTGCTACCTTCGTTAACAAAATTGGAAAAAAGCCCCATCCCCGTCATTTTCAAAAATACTTTTTTGTATCCTCATAAAAGAATCAGAAGAAATCCTTACCCCTACTCCCCCTTAAACTTTTATGAACTTGCGTCCCTGGTTGAATGTGTCAAAATTTGGATGCTAAGACTCGATATACCATCGAAAATTTTTTCTGTTCCATTTTAGATTAGGCCTAACAGTTTATAATAAATATATTACACTAGTTTGCTAGCCATTCGTTTTGGAGACTGGTGAAGGCTAAACAAGTGTAAGAATTTTTTTTTCTTGAAGATTCGTTGGGCATAAGGGTTCTAGGCGTCCCTCCCCCCCCACCGAAAATACCCCCGTGGAAGATACGGCTTTCCAAATTTGATAATTTTATTTGAGTTTTGTTTTTTTTCCGTAGGGGGGGGGGGGGTATAAAACTCGAGAAAAAAACGGTTTCTTTGTTAATTTCTTCCAGCTTAGCGCGAGACAAGACAAATACAAGTGACAGAGTAGATGGGACATAAGGGGGGGGGGAGGTGTACAATACTTGGACAGTTTGAAGCCAGAAAACAATATTTACTTCATAATATGCAGAATAATTGTGCCTAACACATTAACACATTTTGCATGCAGACCCGCTATACTTTACCCCCTCCCCCCTAATGTGCAACTATATAGCCCAAATTTGTTTCTAAAGTAACGAAGAAACTAACGAAGAAACCGGTTTGTTCTTGAGTTTTACATACCGCAGACTTTAGGAGTGGCGTATAATACACAAGTACCGGAATTTTTCATGGAGAGAGAGCCGGATTTCCTGGTATTATTTAAAAACGATCAGAAATCAAATTAAAAAAAACAAACAAGTTTTTCAACTGAAAGTGAGGGGCAACATCAAAACTTAAAACGAACATAAATTATTGCATGTATGTAAGGAGTTGCCCCTTCCAAAAGACCTCGCTCTTTAAACTGTTTTCATTTTTGGTCCTCATTCTTTAAGAACGATTACTGAAATACAATGGCCGTTTAATTAGAACAATAGCCTTTGCTTTAAAATTCTATAAAAAAAAAACTTTAGCGTAAAGAGCGAGGTCATACTGACTCCCATCACTTACCCGTGCCATTTAAACATTTTTGCCTCTCAATTACTCGAAATATCTGTCTTGGCTTTTTTCCTACAATTAGCCATGTCTTGACGCCTAAGGCAAAATACTTGATTTTCAATTCAAACCACTCATATACGTAATAATTCCTGTTCGTCTTAAGTTTTAATCTCGCTCCTTACTTTCAGTTGAAAAACCTTTTATTTTTTTTTTGTTTAATTACTTACAGATAGTATTCGTTAATGGGAAACATACGGAAAAAGTTTTTAAAAGAAAAGTAAAGAGCCTCATTAAACCAAAAATGAGCAGAAATAAAGTAAAATAATCTTCAAAGTAAAAACTATGGAGTCTAATAGAAAAAAAAACTCAAGAAGATATGAAATTTTTTTCTATGAAAAAGACTATTTCAATAAAAATGAGCAGAAATTAATAACAATAAATTACACAAAACAAGTTTTTCAAAGAATTATAAAGAGCCTCATTAAGCAAAAATGAGTAGAAGTAACTTTAAATAATTTTCCAATCGCAAAACTACCGCAAATCTCCATCAATGAATGAGTTAAACCCAGAACGAACAGAAATTACAATTTAATTTCTGATCGTTTTTAAATAATACCGGGAAATCTGGCTCTCTCTCCATGAAAAATTCCGGTACATGCGTATTATACGCCAATCACTCAATTTTACGATGTGTAAAACTCGACAACAAACCGATTTCTTCGTTACTTTAGAAACAAATTTGAGCTATATTTGCATATTAGGGGAGGAGGGATAAAGTATAGCGGGTATGCATGCAAAATGCTTTAGGTACAATTATTCTGCATATTATGAAGTAAGAATTGTTTTCTGACTTCAAACTGACCCTCCCCTTTATGTGCAAATATATAGCCCAAATTATACATTTCCTATCTATTCTGTCACTTGTCTTTGTCTTGTCTCACGCTAAGCTAAAAGAAACTAACGAAGAACCGGTTTGTTCTTGAGTTTAACGCAGCGTAAACTTGAGTGAGTGGAGTACAATACACAAGTAAAAAAATTCCTTCCCCTCTACGAAAAAAAAAACTAAAAAAAGAAATTCTCAAATTTGGAAAGTCCTATTTTCCACGGAGGGGTATTTACCGGGGGGGGGGGGCACCGGCCGCCGGGCATAAGACCTCTGAGTTCTAGAAAATTTTGGACTAGATTACTGGATGATGAGGCCTGGTATATCATCTAAAACTATTTCTAACTATACCCCTTTAGATTCAGGCAGTGCAAGACCAAAAGTGTTGCAGTACTTTTAAGAGTTAATGCACATCTACTTATAAAACTTACTCAATTATTTATACACTATGTGTTGTTCTGTCTGTTCTGTGTCTGTTCTGTCTTTGTCGGGTAAACTTCGAAAGGTTAGATTTTCGTTTTTTTTGTTTGTTTTTCTTTTTTGTTTAGCATTGAGGACGACTTGGCGGTGGTCCTTGTCGAAATATTTGCTTATTTCTTCTTCTTCATGGTTTTCCACTGGCTGACAAAATCCTCGTTTTTTCACCTTTTTTTATTTTATTTTTCATTTTGTTATTTTCTTTCCTCTCTGAGTTTCATTTGTCATGTGTGGTCTAAGAATGTATTTAAAGTATTGACTCTCCCCCCAACAGGTAGAAGGATACACATTTCATTCTTTTGGCTCTTAGCCAACTAGATTCTTCAAATCTATAAGGTTTAATGTATCGTTATTTACCTTTGCCCCTTTCTACGGTACTACCGTACTTCCAAAAACTTATTGTACAATTCATAGAAACTCAATATCCCAAATCTTGAACCTTACTACCCCCAGTTACTAGGGTAATTAGGAAAAAAATTACACAACTACTAAGTTATAAAGCTTTAAGTTCTGCTACATTCTAAAGAATTTTTGGCGACGAAAATCGGGAGTGGAAATATGGACCCCCCCCCCAGAAAGTCGTGGGATATTTATTTCGTTCTTTTAACTCTTTGCCAATAAGATTTTTTAAATATTCTAAGGCATAATTATTTTTAAAAACATACAGATAAAGTGACACAATTTATTTTAGAAAATTTTTGTTTTTCTAAAAAGGCAAGAAAATTCAAGATACTAGCAATGTTGATCACGCTAATTTTCACTAAAGTTGGTTTTATATGGATTAAGATGTTGCTAACTACATGCATGACGCTACAACTGTAATTTAACCAAAAATGCTTATTTTCTCCCATTTTTCTCCAGGATAAAATCGCAAAACTGGCGGCAAATTATTCCTATCCAGTCAAATTAAGCGTTTCAAAAAAACAGAGCACAAACAACCAGTGCGTGCTTCTGGATGTGGCCATCGACTTTGATCAGCACTACAAAGATTAAAAAAACGATATTATAAATTGATATAAAAGTCAAGGCATCCAAATATACAGAATTAGACCGTTTAAAATACAGTCTAATTTTAGACAGAGGATTTAAAGCCAGACATGGGCTCATAAATGTCACCATGCCACCACATTGCCAAATCACCCTGCTTAAACAATTCCACCAGACTTTACTCACCCCTATTTCAATCTTCAAATACTTATGCCACATTGAAGCATTTCCATGCCACCCTGCTGAAACAATTCCACCAGACTCTACTCTGCCCTGTTTCAATCTTCAAATACTTATGCCACATTGAAACATTTCCATACCATCCTGCTTAAACAATTCCACAAGACTCTACTCCGCCCTGTTTCAATCTTCAAATACTTATGCCACATTGAAACATTTACATGCCACCCTGCTTAAACAATTCCACCATACTCTACTCCGCCCTGTTTCAATCTTCAAATACTTATGCCACATTAACA
>JAQQPU010000972.1:81348-92294 GCA_029168905.1 Artemia sp. Kazakhstan ARC1039
AAGTCCTGTTTGACATTGCGTCTTACCTTAAGTTAAACTCTTAGTACTCCTTTTCCTCCTCTTAGAGCCCCTACCCGACTTAGCACAACCTTTAGTGTAACTCACCTGGCAATCTTCCTCCTCTTAACAGCAGTATCAAGTCCTTTTTGAATTTGTGTCTGGCCTCTAGCTAAACCCTCAAGACTCATATCTTTCATGAGCACATGCATTCCTTTGTCTATAGAGACTTGAGCTATTCCAGCACCCATCAAACCAGCTCCGAGAATAGCGAGCGTCCTGTAAAAAAAAAAGGAGTTTATGACAACCCATACCTAATAACCACCTTTAGCACGCTAACACACAGGACCGTTCCTAGGGTTGGTGGAGCCCAGCAAAAAATTAATTACGGCACCCTCTCCCGACTAAAACATAAATATTAAAGCCACAGCCCCCAACCCGCCAGCCACAGCACCCGGGGCAGCTTGCTTTTACACAAAATTACACAAAATTGCCACTAGACTAAAATGAGCCTTGATAAAGCGCAGCAAGCGAACTATAATGTTTGTTGCCAAGGTTAGGGTTGTAAAAATTATATAAGGTATATTTTTCGTATGCTATTTCTTGGGGGAAAAGTGGAGACTAAAAATTAGTTAAGAGTCAAAATATCACTCGAATCATTTTCTATACAGCGTATTAATTTCAAATATCATATTCTTCTTTTTTCACAGAAAGAAATGTCCAACAATGAATTAATTTATTCTATGTGGCTAGTTCTCAGAATTAGATTATGAATGGCGTGCCCCCCCCCCCTAAAACAGATAAAAAAATCTGAAGAGACAACATTGCTTACTGAGAAAAGGTAAGAAAATACCGTTAATTAATACCGTTAGGTAAGAACATACCGTTAGTCTAGTTAAAGCTTTAGTGACCCTCAAAGGGGTTGGGAGCTGGCATCCTGTGGTGAGATGTTTTAACAGAGGATGCTAAACACTGTTTAACATGTGTTGAACCCAAAACAGAGTTAAACACTGTTTCAGGATGCTGGACGAGCTCATACTTTAAAATATTTTAATAGAAAAGCTTCAGTTAGTTCCAAAAGAAATAGCAAGTTTACGACAAAATTAAGAAGAACAGAGATGAGACAACGACTCATCATGCTTAATGACTGTTTTTACTAGAAACTACTAAAAATCATACTTCAGTATGGAAGTCAAATTGTTAAGTAAGTGTACTGGATAATTGTACAGTAAGTTTGTTAGGTAAGGAGAAGTAGGTGCTCAATTATCAGGCGTTTCCAGCGTTCACCCACTTCGACTCTCTCTTAACCGCAAAAGTTACTAAGCAAGATGTGCTTGCTCACCCATTCCTTTGTTCCTGTAGTAGCATGCGTTAGTGCGGAACGGGATCGACCAAAATCGTCTCTCTCGCCTACCTAGGTTAAACAATTGATACACACGTAACCCTCGTTTGTATAGGCCTTTCTGTAGACTCACGCAAAATCATTGTCTAGGATTCATTCAATCAAGGACAAACCCTCGCGAATCAAGATAGATAAAACTTCTTTTGTTCAGGGAAGTAAAGACTATTACAAAAATATCACCAAAGTTCTTGTCATGGCACCTTTACTTTGGTTGACGAAGTGATTAAACAATTTTTCAAGCAAATGACTGGCACTACGTAATGGCACTGCATACTGATACAAGTACCGTACAATGGCGTACCGTACAATGGCAAGTAAAGTGTCTGGTTCGGATAAAAGAAAGTTGCAGATTCTAACGGCAGGTGGCAGAACAATGCGCTCTGATTCACAAGTGAAGGTCTCAGGCAACGAAAGTACGGAAGAACAATTAATCATACTGACAAACCAAATAAACCAACTGAAGGTTAAAACAAAACAGTGGACTGGCAAAATCGAAAAGGACTTCGACTTAAAATCAGCCAAGAAGTTGAAACAGCTGTCAGCAAACTGGGTGCTGTAAATCAGAGAGCAGAACCGAGTGAGTCCACCGTCGAAAACATCAAAACGGAGATTTACAATAGTCTGTCGCTCGATCTTGAGAAAATGGTGAAAGACAAGTTCTGTGAACTTGACGGGCGTTTAAAATCTCTTGAAAAGTCCGTTTCCGATATCGATCTAGCTACTAATGCTGTGAAAGCGTCAGTCAGTGAAATTAAAGGGACAATAGACAATCACAATGAGACCCTTGCACAAGCGTCGCTAGGTAACCAACTGATATTTTTCGGCCTCGAAGAAGATGTCACAATGAACACTGTTATCAAGGAGGACGTAAAAAACAAACTTATGGAACTATGTGCGCAGAAATTTCTGGGCATTCCTTTAGATGCCTCTGATATTGTCTTTGCCCGAAGAAGAGGACGCAAAGTGTCAAATCTGCCAAGACCGACTGTAGTGACACTTTCAAACCTTAGAGTTCGGTCGCAGATTTTTTAAAAATAAGAAGCAACTCAAGGGGTCTAGAATGTCTGTCACTGAATGCCTAACAAAAACTAAACGTGAGTTATTCGCATACGCAAAAACTGAATTTGGAGTGAAAAATGTCTGGACCACTGATATAAATTTTATGGTTAAAACCGGACCCATAAGTGCCCGTAAAGTGTCAAATAAGGATGAGATTATCATTTTGAAAAGATATCTTGATACTTCGATCGGGGGCATTTAAAACTAAGAAAGTGTATTGATAATAATATTCATGGATGTAATTAATTTGTAACATTGTTGCTTTTCTACCTTAATTACCATTTCTTTTACTCTTTTTACTTATCTTTCACATTTCTTTTTCTCTTTCTACTTCTTATCCTGCTTATGCTTTTCCTGCTTATGCCTCTCTTCTTGTTGTAATAGACGGTCGGATTTCTCATACTCAAAAAAAAAAAAAAGAAAAAAAGGGGGGAGGAGAAGGAACAGAGATTTTTTCACGTGAGGATTGCCCGTTTTTGGCCAAGTCATCATCAGCACACATCATCACGAAATACTACAAACACCGGAACACTCCTGTTATTACTTTTTTCCTCCACTATCATTATTTAGTCTAATTGATGAAAATAAAAAACATCGTTGATCTCGAAGATGAATGAATTTTCATTCTTAACTGAACAGTCCCTGCTAAAAACCGCATTTCCCAATCTGCCAGGATGCGATGACGAGTCAGCTACTGATCCCGTGATAGACAGGGTGAATGCCTCGTCCTGCTCATATGCAACACCCCAAGAATATCTTAATGAAATACTTCCTGCAATTTCTACTAATGATAAATTTAATCTTTTCTGCCATAATGTTCAAGGAATTAAACACAAATGGGATGATATTCTTACATTCACTGCTGAAAAGAAAAATCCTTTTAGTTTAGTTGGTTTAACTGAAACTTGGCCGTCTTCTCAAGATGACATGTCGCCATACTGTTCGCCCGGTTTTGAAGCCATACATCTTCCACGGCACGTAACAAAGTGCTCCGGTGGCATTACATTATTTGTAAATGATTCTATCTCTTACAAGCACCGCGATGACTTGGAATCAATTTTTAATGGTGCGGTCGAACGTCGTCGATCTATCTTATCAATAGTCATTGAAATTCTTGGAAAGTCATCTCCAGTAGATTTCGTGTGCCTTTTTTATAAGCCACCGCCATTTCCAAGTGACATTTTCTGTTCGCAAGTTGAGCTTATGTCGGAGATTAATGAATGTGGTCGAGGTAAAAATACATGTCTTATGGGTGACTTTAACATCAACTTGCTGACGACTGACGGTGACGCCAACTCGCGTTTGTTCCTTGATCCAACTGTATCATCTGGTCTTCTCCCCACTGTATTCTTTCCCACACGGTATTGTTCAGCTAGAAATACTGCAACATTGATTGACAATATATTCCTTTCCTTTAACCCTCACACATCTTTTACCTCACATATTATAACATCTGATGTTTCCGATCACTACCCAGTTATCACAATGGTCCCAACAAGGGCAGGCCGGTCAACTAAGTCAGCGTCTAATCGTGTTTTTACGTATCGAAGTTTTTCCCAAAAAAACATTGATTACTTCAATGAAACCCTAAAATCGAATGATTGGTCTACTGTAACTCATGCGTCTTCGGTAGATATAGCAGCAAATGCACTCACGAGCCGACTTAAACCGTTAAAATCTACTTTTCAAAAACTAGAAGGGAGGATAATTTTGATTTCCAATTTTTTCCGTGAAAATACCCAAAACGGTAATTTAAAATTGGCATCCCCAATTGGCGCGCTTGACTAGCAGTCAAACTAATTATTTTTATTCTTTTATAAACTGATTAATAGTAGCTTTTATATATTTTCCAGTATAAGCCTAGGATCTTACCAGTACATAAGGAAACATGTTAAGAAAACAATCCTTACTTCATAATATGCCGAATAGTCTTAGTTAACATATTTTGAGGGGGAGAACCCTATCTTCAGTATTTTCCTTGAATTTCCAGTTTTCTATCACATTTTTAAATATTTGTGTCTATTCTCTAAGTATTGAAAATCGTTTATAAACAAACACACAGCCGCCATCTAACTAATTCACCCTAACCTAACTTAGCCTAATTTATCAGTATTTGTCTATTAATATGTTTTTGCGAGAAATTATTAGATGGCGCTGATGGTGTTTAATTACATATACAGATTATTTGAAAACGGAAAAATACAGTTGAATCCATGATTATTTTTCAGAATTTTGTTTAAAAAAAATTGTACAACACTGAAAGAAGTGAAGTTCTCCCCCTGCAAAATATGTTAACTATGATTATCCTGCATATTTTGAAGTAAGAATTGTTTTCTTAGCACGGTTCCTTATGTACTGGTGAAACCCTAGACTTATACCGAATATACTCTTTTCTGTTACAACTTAAACATCTATACAATAAGAGGGGAAGCAGGCATTCCACAGCTCCTATATTGCAAGCACGCGCCAATTATACAATAATTGCTCAGAATAACGGTGGTTTATGGAGTAAATTGCCCCAAAGATTATTTTTTAAACCCCATTCTTCTGCCATAATATAAAGAAAAAACACAAAAATATTTTCTTTTAACTGAAAAAAAACAAAGCGAATATTTCGAAAGGACAACCGCCTCTCTTCTTCAGCGCAAAAAAACATATAAGGAAAATGCCACAAAGACAAAAAAACAAAACAAATTCAATAAAATCCAAAATTAGAAGAATTAAAACCAAATACCGAACAACCAAAAGCTAGTCATTCACCAATATCCATGATTTGCAAAACATCCAAAGACCTTTGAACTGCTTTCGAAGGATGCTAGTTTGACTTTAATTATTCTAATTTTATTCTTAGATATTAAATTCCACCACCTCACATTTTATGGCAATTTAGATTAGGTTCTACAGCCTGTTTTGTATGATATCGCAATGATAAGAATTTAGGGACTGGTATGTTTGCATGGTTGCGGCGTGAGACGCAATCTAGTACAGAACGAATTTTAACCCATAGTAACCGAAAATTTAAAAACACGTTTCAGAAATAAATGTCAAGTAAGCAAGAGTCGCCATTTGAAGCTGATTCAGGAATGGTAACTATGGTAACTATTATAAAATGGTAAAACGTAGTATATTCAGTCCAAAAATTTTACGTAACTATAATTACAATAATAATTAATTACTAATATTGCTAGCTTTAGCGAAAGTTTTATCCTTGTACGGTATACCAAACAAATACATTAAAGCTATTAGTGGTATGTACGAGAATAACACTGCAGCTGTTAAGGTAGGAAATGAAGTTAGCAGCTGGTTTCATATTAAATCAGGAGTTTAGCAGGGTTGTGTTCTATCTCCCTTCGTATGGATCATTTTGATGGACTTTGTTTTAAGGAGCACAGGAAAGGCAATGGGAGACCACGGAATCAAATGGGGAGGAAAAAGTCTCCTGGACTTGGATTATGCTGATGATTTAAGCGTCCTAGATGAATGTGCGAGCAAAATGAATGAACATTTAGAGGTTTTGCGAGTTCAAGGTGCTAGAATAAGCTTGAAAATTAATGTTAAGTAGACTAAGTCACTAAGGCTAGGAATAAGTGAAGATGAAAAGGTGACATTGGGTAACGAAAAAATGTATCAGGTGGGCAGCTTCACTTATCTTGGTAGTATTGTTAATAAAGACGGTGGAAGCAGTGAAGATGTTAAAAGTAGAATAGCCAAGACTCAGGGTGTTCATTCACAGTTTTAAAAAAAATTCGGAATAATAGGAAGATAAATCTGCAAACCGAGATTAGAATATTGGAAGCTACAGTGATGACAGTGGTCAAATATGGCTCTGAAGCATGGGCGCTCCGAAAAGCGGATGAAGATTTGCTAGATGTTTTCAAGAGAAATTGCCTACGGAATGTTCTGGGTACCCGGCTGACTAACCATATTTCAAACAGTGGGGTGTACGAAAAATGTCGTTCAATCCCGCTTTCTATTTGGGCTATAATTAAAGATAGGTTGAGATGTCTAGGGCACGTTCTGCGGATGAAGGATGACAGATTGCCGAAAATTGTCCTTTTCGGCCAACCTTCAAGGGCTAAACGGAAAGCAGGTCGTCCTCGTCTGGGGTGGGAGTATGTTGTAAAGTAAGATTTAAAGGAAATGGGAACCTCCTGGTAGGGTGTAAATAAAAGGCTTTGAATAGACTGGGATGGAGGAGCGTGCGTAGCTGTGTTGGCCTCAGGCGGCTTGGTGCTGCGGTGAGTTGTTAGTAGTAGTAGTAGTAGTAGTAATATTACTATTACTAATATTCACAATAGTAATAATTAGTAATTAGCTATGTTCTCTGTGAAAATGTTTGGTATGTCGTTTTTCTGCACTCGAATGGCTTTTATGATTCAACGGTAAAATTGCAATTTTGCCATCATCTGTCAGCTAAGACTCGGCTTTATCCAACAACCGAATTATGTTTTTGACATGTTCTTTGCGTTTTTTTCAGACGAAAAATAAGTTGTAAAAAGGATTTCCCTACTTTTTAAGCAAATTGGGACAATCATATTCTAAGCCAGAATCATAATTCTGTCTCGGTAAATAGATAGATTGGAGACAAATAAATTCAGTAATATAAATATCTTGTCCTTTTGGCGCAAGTTAAAACTGTAGACTTGTCAAAAATTACATGTCACATGGATAAATCTTATGTTAAAGAGTTGAACCCCATTTTTCACTTCAAATCCCTCTAATGAAAGCCATTCGCATTTGATCCCGAAAGAAAAGTTCCAAAGTTGAGAGAGTGTGAAACTACTCTGGACATACTTAGCTTAATCATTTTATAAGTTTGTCCACATTGCTTGATAGCATCTCACTTGATCGATTCACCATCATCCATAATTCATCTCTTTTGTCATTACTTCATTATCATCTTTTATGAACATGTTGTTCAAGCAAAGGGACTCTAAGTTTCCTTTATAAGGGTTACGGACAAGTTTATTTTAATAGTATGCTTTGTTTTTTTGATCTGACACTGTTTTTGAAAGTTATGGGCTGTTTTATTTCTTAGTGTAAGACGTGATCGTCTCTTACTAGGTTGCTACCTACAGCTGCAACCCGGATGACAAATTTTATATATCCTTTAAGTCAAAAAGCTTCACTTTCCTTCTTTTGCAACTTCATTGCGAAATAACTGACAAGCAGTTCAATAGGGGCGCAGGGGCAGGGGAGCCTGTGTTCCCCTAGATTCCCCTCCTATATTTTGAAACACATTTTTGGGGCTAGTTTCATTGGGAAATCCTTTTTTTTGCAACTTCATTGTGAAACTGAAAAAACGTAACTTTGCCTCCCCACCTCCTAAATTTTTGCGAATTAAAGCCACTAAAAAAATACCGAGAAACCTAATATTTAGGTTTATATAGGAAACTCCATACATATAAAAATATTGATACCATGAGAAATAATGTTCACTCTTCCGTCTTGAAATAGTTACTTGATAAGTACGTACAAATCTCAGTCGAGATAATTCAAAAGGTAGTACGTTACGAAACCTAAATTTTGTAGGAGAGCAAAAAAACTGAAAATACATTTTCGGTTTTTCGACTTTTAAAATTTAGGCTTTCCGGTTCCCAAAAATTAAGTTTTTCGGTGTTTAAAATTTAGGTTTTTCGATTTTAAAAATTTAGGTTTTTCAATTTTTCAATTTAGGTTTTTCGATTTTTACTAATAAACAGTTGTTTGCATAAAGAAGGTTCTACTAAGGCCTTCAAGATAAAGCAAGAATATTTCTGACGTCAAAAACTCAAAATTGAAATTTTTTCTGCAGTTTAATAACGCAAATATAAAAAAAAACTGAAAGATCAACTTATCTTGATTTAAGAAAGCAAGTTGAATCAATCAATTGATAGTTTGATATTTAACCGATTGATTTATCAATTTCAACTTGAAAAAAAATGCGACATTACTCCTTTTGAATTGCTACAGCCAAACTGTTGATATGGTCGCTGCACAATCACAATCTAGTGAAGAACGCGCTGCACAATCTAGTGAAGAACGAACCACGGCCCATAGCAACCAAAAAAAAAAAAAGAAAAAAAAAGGCTAGCGCGAAAGTCATTTGTAGCTTTTTTATTCCAATTTTCACGGCGCCAGGTACTTCAAAGTATCTGATATGCCACTTAGCTGATTCAGGAATGGTAACTGCTATTTCAATTATTCTTAATAGAATATAATTAATAAACAAATTAGCTCTCCATTTGAAGTTCAACACGTTGTGTATTTTTTTTTCGTATATTTGGTGCTTTCTCTTCTTAGTGGGTGTAAATATATCAAGCTTTCCGATCTAAAATTTCACGCCAAAAGTTGAAATTTTTTGGTACATTAACGCTCATTTTAAGCATTTTTTGGCTGGGTTATTTATGGTCGATAGAGTCTCTCAGTATTCTGGAATGTTTCCACGATAATATTTCTTGAGCTAGTGATTGCATTGGTTTTTTTTTAGGTACTATAATCTCTCTGAGTATGCTACTTAAGGGCTTAACCAAGTTAATTTTATTTGTTAAGTGTACATGTTTTAGAAATTTGAAATAATTTGCCAAGAATAATCAACATTTTCTGCGGAAAAGCAAGCTTATAATTCGTACGCGTACAATCTTAAACACTGCAAGAAAGAACTGTATCTACCAAGCCCCTTAGCTAAGAAGAGATAATTCGATGTTTAAATGCTATATTGTAACATTTAACAGTAAAGTTTTAAATTTAACATTTTAAACCAAATTAAGTTATTTTAAGCGGTAACCAGCGGTATGCCTGACCATTTGCGATAATATGCCTGACAAATTGACAACAATACTATGAATTAATTATACAAAGCTCAATATAATTTATCTATATTTTTTTACAGTTTATCTACATTTAAATGCTATATTGCAGACATTTAACGTTATTTTAAGTGGGAATATTCGTGGGAAGAATATGAGTTAGGCCTGACAACTTTCAACAGTATTCTGCATCAATACGACAAGGCTCAATATAATTTATCATTATTTGGAGACTACTAAAACAAATTTCTTAGACGAGGCAACACTGCCTTTTCATCTCCAATGGGGTTGGTAACACGTGGGCCTAAAAAAAAAGGAAAAAAAATCAATGAAAAATCTACTGATTCAATTATTTGATTTTTAAATTTTCTTTTCAGGATGCAAGAATATATTGAAGAAACTACAGTTTCTACTGTGTTTCAATAAGCTAGATTGAAACTATAAAGCTATATCTTGCAGAGATTCGCCAACAAAAATCTGCATATAGCTGAATATCATTTTTAATTTGCTATGGTAACAATTTAATTTATCTATATGTCGAAACTGCTAAAATACATTTCTTAGACATGGCAATACTGCCATTTCGTCTTCAATGGGCCTGGTACTGTGTGGTGCTAAAAAAAAAGTAAAAGAAAAAAGGTCTAAATAAAAAGAAAAGTTCAATAACTAACTTAGTCTCCTTTGCTGGCTTTCCGAATCGATTCTTTTTACACTCAGTTTGTCCGTGGAAAAGACCAATCAAACCTCGTGATTCATTCGTCACTGCCAGCTCTCCAAAGCCCTTTGTTTCTGCATCGTAGCCAGCCGTGGATCCTTTATCTAAGCCAGCACGAATGACATCTAAAATCTAGAACAGAATAATGAAAATCAATATTACTGACACATATCGCAATACAAATGGCCTATTCCTTTCCTAATTCGAGTTGTCTCCAATATCGCTTGTTTTCCCAAAAGAAAAAAGTCTGGCGATATGAGGTCTGGTGGACACTGGAAATCTTCTTCGTTATCTTTCGTCCAATTTTTAGGGGATAGTATAGACAACAATAAAATTGTATTTTCTTCCCATTATTTTTCAAACTTTGATTTAATTTTTTTAATCTTAGATGTTTTAATTTTTACTTTTCATCTTAATTTTATTTAATTTAACTTAAAGATTTTTCAGGCAGCCTCTACCCCTTTATACGGTAGTATAATTTGTTTTACCACTATTCTCTACATTTATATGAATTTTTTAGTTGGTGAGTTTTTACGATTTAATTTCTGTTCGTTTTCATAAATTCAAATCTCGTTGGAAAAAATCGCTAAAAAACAGTGCATAAATAATGCATGATAAGTAATCGGTTGATTATCATAAATGGCTTGATTGTTGCTTCTACTCTTCTACTTCGTTCGTCATCCTCTATGAAAACATTAAGCGAATCTTCCGGGGGAAAAGAAAGTACAAAATGCCCCAAAAATTTGCAAGTTGGATCGCTGATTTCTCAACTTTTCGAAGAATCCTTCACACCAAACTGGACAGGGAGCACATGTTTGAGTTTCAAGGACTCGTTTCTGGACAGACACGGTTCAACGTGGCAACACTGACAAAAATTTGGTACTGCCTTAAAACTTCGTAATTTTAAACATAATGACATACATACATAAATATACAATTATTGCTCGTTTATAAAAGATAGTATATATATATATATATATATATA
>JAQQPU010000973.1:2664-27354 GCA_029168905.1 Artemia sp. Kazakhstan ARC1039
ATATTAAGTAAGTAATTAAGCAAGGTTGTGAATCAGGAAATTTCCACAAGTGTATTTATTGGGTCTCGTGCAACTTGCTTGTAAATATAGTATGTATGAGAAAAAAAAAATCAAGACCATAATTGAAGTTGAAATTATCATAATTGCAGATTAGTTTGAAATTTTTTACTCGTTCCTTCAAGTAACTTAAGAGAATATCCTGATTTAGCTGAATCCACATTTATCTAAATTAATTTCATATAAAGAAGGAGAACTAATAACTTATTTTCATAATTTAGAAAATTGTTTGCCTAACTTAAAATATTCAGGTTTTTGGAAAAAACCTGAATATTTTTTCAAAAACTTCGCTTTTGGAAAAAGTGGAACACTTTGAGAATGTGTTAAACCGAGATACAGTTGCATAAAAGTTGTAGAGGAAAGTAAAAAAGTCTGTGATACCTTGGATGTGATGGAAGATTTGGTTTGTGAGGAAGAATTAGCGACAGTATTAAAAGGATTAAAAAATAATAAGGCTCCAGGTGCTGATAGGGTGGTAAATGAGTTCTTTAAATATGGTGGTTCTGAGGTTAGAAATAAGTTACTGAAGATTATGAATATGTTTTTTGAATAGGGGAAGTACCTAATGATTTTAGGAAAACCTTCATGAAACCACTGTATAAGAAAGGTGATAAGAGTGAGTATCGTAATTATCCAGGCATTAGTCTGGCATTAGTCAGGCATTAGTCTGGTCTTAGACTGAGAGATGCTGTACATAAAGTTTTAAGAGAAGAACAGTGTACTTTTACAAAAGGTAGAGGATGTGTCGACCAAATTTTCTCTCTTAGACTAATAATTGAGAAGTGCCTTAGTTGTCAAACGCCTTTGGTCCCCAGTTCTATAAAAATGAGCAAGCGCTCTTTATGAGCATTCTGTTGATAGAAAAGCTTTAGCAAAGGTCTTATACTTGTATGGTATACCAGACAAATACATTAAAGCGATTAGTGCTATGTACGAGAATAACACTGTTGTGGTTAAGGTAGGAAATGAGGTTAGCAGCTGGTTTTGTATTAAATCAGGAGTTAAGTAGGGTGTGTTCTATTCCTATTTATATGGATCATTTTGATGGACTTTGTCTTAAGGAGCACAGGAAAGATTATGCCGATGATTCAAGCATCCTATTTGAAAGTGTGAGCAAGATGAATGAACTTTTAGAGGTTTTGTGGGTTCAGGGTGGTAGAATAGGTTTGAAAATTAATGTTAAGAAGACTAAATCAATAAGGCTAGGAATAAGTGAAGATGAAAAGGTGAAGTTGGGTAATGAAAAGATTGATCAAGTGGACAGCTTCACTTACCTTGGTAGTATTATTAGTAAAGAGAGTGGAAGCAGTGAAGATGTTAAAAGTAGAAGAGCCAAGGCTCAGGGTGTTTTTGCACAGTTAACAAAGGTTTGGAAGAATAGGAAGATTAGTCTCCAAACCAAGATCAGAATGTTGGAAGGTACATTGATGACAGTGGTCAAATATGTCTCTGAAAGATGGGCGCTCCGAAAAGTGGATGAAGATTTACAAGATGTTTTCCATATAAATTGCTGACTAACCTTACGGATTGTTCTGGGTACCCCGCTGACTAGCCTTATTTGAAACAGTAGGTTGTACGAAAAATTTGGTTCAATTCCGCTTTCTAGGGCTAAAATGAAAGAAAGGTTGAGATGGCTAGGGCACGTTCTGCGGATGAAGAATGACGGATTGCCAAATATTGTCCTTTTCGGCCAACAGTCTATGGCTTAATTCTCGTCTGGGGTCGAAGGATGTCATAAATAAAGATTTTAAAGAAATGGGAACTTCCTGGGAGGTGTATAGAATAGAATAAGGGTTTATTTTTAAACTTTTCACTAGCGATAAATCGCCGAATACAAGTTCGTGTAGCAAAAAAAGAAACAAATGAATGAAATTAGCAAATCAATGAAATTATAATCAGGGACACCAAAACATTAAAAAATATAAACAGATAAAAATATAAGCAAATAAAAAAAATATTAAAGTCAAATCGGGTTTTGTCATGCATTAAATGTAAAAATTTATAGTCATAAAACAGCATATAATATAATAAGTAATAAATCAAGTAAAAAAAAAATAAAATAAAATAAGTTAAAATAACAAGAATGTCAAAGGAGTTTAGAAAAGAGTTCGTTAAAAGGTATTGGAGGTGTTAAGGATTTGAGTGAAAGTTAGTATAAAGCTGTCTAAATATCTTTTTGTTTTAGTCTTTACAGGTTTTAGGATGGGATTTTTTGCCTCTCTTGGGAGAGTTTTCCGTTCAGGATTATGGGGAGGTGTAAAAAGGTCTTCAGTTCAGATGGTGGTTCTCGGATTACCACCAAAACCCCTTCCTCTTAATTATATTCTATTCTAACATCTCTGAAATCAAACAACTTTAGCGGTATTTTCAAAATATTTCACCTTACAGTCTCCCTCTCCACGTAACTCAAATTTTGGCTTTCTTCCCATTGTTATTTCTTTAATAACAAAAGAAGGGGGTGTAAAGAGGGAGGCCTTAAATAGATTGGAATGGAGGAGGAGCGTGCGTAGCTGTGTTGGCCTCAGGTGGATTGGTGCTGCGGTTAGTTGTTAGTAGTAGTAGTAATATAAATAACACTTTTTAGTCACAAAATCTAAAGCCAAATTTTGTCGTTTATTTCCGGTAATTATAAGGATTGGGCATCTTTCATAGGAAAAGATTTATCTTTATATGGTTTCAGCTTAAGATTTGGAAAAGCTTTCTTTTTCAATTGATTAGTCAACGTTTAACTTGGGCTTTATTTTTCTTGTCTTAGTTATGGCAATGTGTTTTGGGGTGTAACAGAGAGGCACAGAGGAACTATTTGTAACAAACATTGTGGCCAAACACTTTCCAAACTTGCCATTAAAATTTCACAGACAAAGAGGCAATGAGGTGGAATTGGAATTTTTGCTTTTTTACTGGCTCAAGATTTAGTACAAGAGGACCAGTGAACAAATCAGGTTTTAAAAGGATGCGACTATTAACCTCCTCCTCTTGAATACGGTTGAGGAATAAAGTGATTGACTTACAAAAATACTTTATCATACGCAGCGCAATACTGCTGCCTAAGTAAAGAACGTTGTTGGCACAATGCATCATTTATTTTGTTTTTATTCTTGGTCTTAGACTAGGGCACTTCGTATCGAAGGAGTTGTCGCAGAAACTTCGAAAAGGGCTCATTCGATTGGATATTGGAGTGGCTTGTTGTCTTTTAAATAGTCGAAAGTGATTGGAAGGCAACTAACACCCCTTCCACGCCCGTCATTTCCCCAAATATATCCAATCAAAATTATGAGATAGCCATTTTGTTCAGCGTAGTTGATTTACAGATAAAAATTATGTTTTTGAGGAGGACACTCCCCGCAGCCCTCAGGGTAAGGTAGTGAGTTATGCCCCGGGGGCATATAAGGTTTTTATATAAAGGGTTGTCGTAGAGACTTCAGAAAAGGCTCGTCCAATTGGAAATTTAAAAGACTAGTGCCCTTTTTAATAGTCGAAAGTGATTGGAGGGCAACTAACCCCCCTCTCACGGTCCCCTTTTTCCCAAACACATTTAATCCAAATTTTGAGATAGCCATTCTGTTCAACGTAGTTGAAAGTTCCAGAAATTAGGTCTTTAAGGATGGCACCCCCCCCCCCCACAGCCTTCAGGGAAAGGGTTGTAAGTTATGCCCTGGAATAGAAAGCGTTGAATATGCCTTATAGAAAGCGTTGTCGTAGAAACTTCTAAAAGAGCTCATTTGATTGGAAATTGAAATGGCTAGTGCCCTTTTTAATAGTCGAAAGGGACTGGACGGCAACTAATACCTCTTCCACGCCCACCATTTATCCAAACACATCCAACTAAAATTTTGCAATAGCAAAGTAGTTGAAAGATCCGAAAATTATATCTTTGAGGATGACACTCCCACCACAGCCCTCGGGGGAAGGGTTGTAAGTTATGCCCTGGGGGTACGCCCTGAAGGCGTATAAGGTTTTTATAGATATTAATGTCGTAGAAACTTCAAAAAAGGCTCATTCGATTGGAAACTGAAAGGGCTAGTACCCTTTTAAATAGTTTGAAGTGTTTGGAGGGCTACTAACCCCCCTCTCACGCCCACAATTTCCCCAAACACATCCAATCAAAATTTTGAGATAGCTATTTTCTTCAACGTAGTTCAAAGTTCTTGAAATTAGGTCTTTGAGGATGACAACCCCCCCCCCTGGGTAAGGGTTGTAAGTTATGCCCTGGAGCATGTAAGCTTTTTATTGAAAGCGTTGTCGTAGAAACTTAAAAAGGGCTCATTCGATTAGAAATTGAAAGGGCTAGTGCCTTTTTTAATAGTTGAAAGTGATTGGAAAGCAACCAACACCCCTCTCACGCCCACCATTTCCCCAAACACATCCAATAAAAATTTTGAGATGACCATTTTGTTTAAAGTAGTTGAAAGTTCTGGAAATTAGGTCTTTGATAATCCCAACCCCCTTACAGCCCTCAGAGCAAGGTCTGTAATTTATGCTCTTGGGGCATATAAGGTGTTTATAGAAAGCGTTGTCGTAGGAACTCAAAAAGGGCTCATTGGATTGGAAATTGAAAGGGCTAGTGCCTATTTAATAGTCGAAAGGGATTGCAAGGCTTGACATTTTTATAGTAGAGATCGATGTGGGTACATCGTATTATTATTTTTTTCTTTCTATTTTTTTTTTAGACCAGGGCACTTTCTTATCGAAGGATTTGTCTTAAGAACTTCTAAAAGGGCCCATTCGATTGAAAATAGAAAGGGCTAATGCCCTTTTTAAAAGTTGAAATTTATTGGAGGGCAACTAGTCCCCATCCCAAGCCCACCCTCCCATTTGCCCATTATGTAAGATTAATTTAAAATGCACTGTGTAAATGATAATTCCCAACAAGGCATCTCAGTAGCATCCCGAGAACGACTGAGGGTATTATGTTCAAACTTTCGGGGCTTCTTCTGCTCTTAAAATTTAACCAAATCAAAATAGCGTAATTGTATCCAAGCTATCAAAGAAAGTAAACAGATTTTTTTGTGAATGGTATCAAGATTTCTATTTCAGGTCAACTAGAGGAGGTATGAAACTCAATTAAACACTTCTATTTTTGTCCAGATTTTTAAAAGGATGTATGTTGTTAAAAATTGCTGAGAATTTTTCTCCAGCATACCAATAGCAGGCCAAACTATAAAGTCTTAAAAAACGAAAAGATTCAAGGAATTATTTTCTTTTTCCCTGAAAAAACTATATCAATATAAAACGAACATAAATTAATTAAAAAAAACATTTTCCACAAAATAATTTTTTCAAATAAAAGTAAAAAACTCCAATTAACCAAAATGAGCAAAAATAAAATAATCTAACAAGCGTGAAACTACCACAAATTAGCATCAATAAATAAATGAAACCAAAAACGAACAGAAATTACAATGAATAACCAAATCAAACTCAAAACGAGCAGAAATTAACATGAATAGGGATCAAAATCCATATGCCTTCCCAAGGCCAGAATATAATTTGCCCTTTACTGAAAAAAATACAAATGAATGTGCATAGTCATTTTAATATACATATACTGATATTTAGTAATCGAAATGTTAATATTATTTGATTTATTTAAGTCATAAAAGTAAAAATTTTTATATTTTTTCAGTAAAGTGCAAATTATGTTCTGGCCTTGGGAAGGCATAGGGGGTTTTGAGCCCTACTCATGTTAATTTCTGCTCGTTTCGAGTTTGACTCGGTTATTTATTGTAATTTATTGTACCGTCTCCCTCTCCACGTAACTCAAAATTTTGGCTTTCCTCCCAATGTTATGTCTTTACTTGCCTTAGAAAGCTGAGGGTCAATCAACGTGAGAAAATAGGGACAGCTAGTAGATATTTTTTTCGAGCTTTTAGGGGTTTTACCACGGCAACGCATGCATCTGAATTACATTTCTCTTTAACTTTCAAAAGTTACAATTTGATTGCTTTCGAGACTACTTTCTAAATTGTTTCCTAAGAAAAAAAATTGAAAGGGCTATCGGATACACTAAATGCACTCAGGATATTGGGAATCCTAGGACCGCCTTCCGGGAACTAAATTGTATCTATAATGAGAGAAAAAATTGTTGCATACTTTAATAATTAATAGAGACTTTATACTTAATATAAAAAAGTCTATGATTCAAGGAAGAAAAAAATTGATACAAGTTAAACGTCTCATACCCCATTTTTATTTTTATTTTTGTACAGGGCTCTTGCAATAATATATGGCATAAAACAGTGAATGTTTTCTAGGCAGTTAAGTACCAAAAGCCTGGAATTAAAAAAATAACATTGAAACCCCAAATAAACAGATTCGATTATCTGGAAATTTATGTTTAGTTGAAAGCTATCCAGTTTAATGGTTTTATTTCATTGCAACATGGTTCGCTTGTCAATTAAGTTGTTTTAAATTCATCCAGTTTAAATGTCATTTTAAAGGATAACAGAATTGAAGCAAAAAAAGAGCTGGACTGTTGTTTCCCTGCTGCTTAATAAGTGGCCCCCCTTTTCTTGATACTGAAATTTTGAAGTGTACCTATAGCTCTAATAGCCCTAATGCTACCTCCCCACCATATATTTACAGGAACTATGAAGTAGTATTTCGAGCTCTGGATGAGTGACAGCGTTTCCTTTAAGATTTTGGACAACCTTGTTATTGCAAAAAAATTTCATTTAACGCATATACTATTATTAGTAAATAGATATTGATTCACCTAAATAAAAAACATCGTTTCGTTTTTCCCCTGTGTTTTACTTTTGCTTTATTTTGATTCGAAGATAAAAAAAAAACACTTTTGCCAAACGAGCGCAATAAACATTTTTGTATGTTTTTTGAACTACCCTTTATTGGACAAAAACAGTTGAACAGTGTAGTAAAGTTAGGTTGTTGTCAGTGGCGAATCCATGGGAGGGCGAGGCCCCTCCTAGCGTAGTCTAAAGTAGTGTAATTTAGTTAATTAACGCAAGTTTACGTTAATTAAACTTGCTCCTAACGCAAGTTTATCGGATCAACCTATTTCCCCCCCCCTCCCAAAAAAATAAATCCTGGATCAACCCCTGGTTGTTGTACGAGACGGGTAGCGTATATTGTCACCAAAGGTTATAAGCTAATAGACTGTTAATAACTATGGCTCTTGGTTGTGAGGCTGCCTAAACTAATTAGAACTAGATGTAACCTACTGAGTTTTTGAAAGAAAGAAGTAGATTAAATGTTGATTACATTTTTTGGTTCTAAGCATAGAAATAGTAACAGGACGGGTCTCAAAAGGCTATAGGAGGAAGTATCAACAAGTAATTTGCGCATCAAATAATAATTAAATCATATAACACTTACTATACCAAAATAATCCAAATTCCAGCTATTGATAAAAAAAAGCGCAAAGATGACCCAGCCAACTATCTAATAAAAGGGCATTTATTTCTTCTGCCCTGACCAAACTTCGTCTTTTATATTAGGGAAGTGTGTATTTCAAAATTCCGGTTCTCAGCTACACATCCTGTAAGCTCTGGGCAAACTTGTTACTTCGAAACTTCCATTTTGTGTCTTTTAATTTATTTTATTAAAATCAATTTGAAGCTCTTAATATGGTCAGCCGTACTTCATTACTCCCACCTTAAGATGAGTCGTCTCGAACTCTATATATTATACTTCAAAAGACAATTTTGAATACTTGAACAATTTTGTTTCATTTCATTCATTATGTGAATGGATTATTCTCTTATAGACAATTTCAAATTTGATACTTTGAAAGGTCACTTCTGTGGGCAAAAATTAAATACCCAGACTGCTTCACAGTTATTTTAACTGTGGGATCTATTCATGTATCCTTCTTTTGGTTCCCTTGTCGATCTAATGCATTTCTGATGCATTACCGATAGGGCTCTTTTTTATTAATTATACCATTTAAGAAGGATACATGTATACTCATATGTATATTTAAGTCCTTATTAAGGTGCTTAACCGTACATGATTACACGCTTACTCTGTGATATTATTATAATGATAAAAGCAAAAGACTGTGTTAGAAGAATGAACATGCGTTTTGCTAAATAAGACTAAAGTTATTTTAATTGTTAATATAATTTTGAGGATTTGATTTATTATTAAAAATTTAAATTCCCATCGAATAGTCGACCTTATTAAGGAATGTTGAGTTAAATAATTTTATTTTGATTGCTCTTTTTTTCAGTCCGGGATTAAGTTATTGCCTCAAAAGTGTAGAGACTGAAGTATCAACCAGTAAATAGTACATAAAATGATAATTAAACCATATAATACTTATTATAGCAAAATAATCGAAATTCCAGTTATTTTTAAGAGTGCAAAGATCCAGACAAATCGCTTATCTAAAAACAAGGCATATAAACTTTATGTCCTAACCCCACTTCCAGTTTTATATCGCTATATTTCAAAATTTCGTATCTTAACTACACATCATACAAGCTCTGGGTAAAGGTGATTATTTGATATCTATTTCAAATCAAGCAATTTGCATCTTTAAATTTATTTATTCGGATCAATTACTGACTCTTGATGTAAGATAAGATAAGATAAGTTTTATTCTTCATTAAATACACATACAATATTAGATGTTATAAATCCCTCAAAGGCTCATTGGCCTGTACAAAGAGGGAAGACATATGAATTACATACTCAAGGATAAAAAACAAAAGAAAATTTAAAATGATCACTTACTCACATATGAAGGAGAAGAAAAGAAAATATAAATAAAATAGAAACTATAGAAAAAATTAGAATAAATAAACTAAATTAATTAATTATATTAAATAGACTCAAAAAAAAAAATACTATAAGCGAATTCCTGTCGTCGAAACAGACTGTAATTATCAGACTGTAATAAAATGGTGCGAAAGCAATAAAATTTAACCTATCTTCATGAATGCTACTCCTTAGTGAACTATACAAGTTTCACCAATAAAAAATGATAATCATACCTGAGGCCTGGGAGTCATAGCGCAGAGAAAACCACCATAAAACAAACTAACCATTCAGGGGACATCAACTCCACAAAAAAAAAAAAAAAAAAAAAAAAAATTATTCAGTTTGATTCTTAACTAAATGGTCCTTAAGAATCCTCTTGAAAGTGCCAAACGAGTGACATTTCTGTACTGAAAAAGGCAGGGAGTTCCAAACCTGATGACAAGCGATGAGAGGATTGAAATCTGACCGCACAGTGGGAGTAGGAGGAATGCAGATATTATGTGACGAACGAAGGTTATATGGAGCTGAATCAGAAATAAACTGAGGAGTTTTTTGAAGAGATTTTGGAAGATTGCCATGAAGCTGATGAAAAACAAAAGAAGCACAAGAGAGAATGTAGATAGACTGTAGATTTAGAAGCGGTCTTGGTGAAGAACGGTTGGTGTCCATAACCAGACGCCGTGTTTTATCATACATGACAGAAAGCGACCGCAGTGTAGAAGGAAAAGTAGACATCCATACTATGGGGCAATAAGAGACATATGACTGGACAAGGCAGAAAAAAAGAAGCTTCAGAATAGATCCAGGAAAGGTGTGTTTGAGTTTTCGAATGACACCCAAACTCCGTGAGACCTTAGCCCTAATCATGGCTATATGGTGTCTAAACGAAAGGTTCTCATCAAGCAGGATACCAAGAAATCGGACCAACCGATTCTTTGGTCTACACAAGAAGCCTTGTGACACCTGAAGCTGTGTCAGTTGAGGGAAAGCTACACCAATTCGAGAAAAAATAAGAAAATGTGACTTGGTAACATTCAAGGCCAAGTAATTCGCCTCAAACCATGAAACTACTCTCTCAAATATTGCCACCAGATTAGACCTGACATCACATTCCGTCCTCCCTAGAGTCCCAAAAGTGCTGTCGTCAGCAAAAGCAACGAGGCAATCTTCATTAGAAGTAGCATTGGGACACGAAGGAACATCCGGATGACACAGATTGCAGCATACCAGAGGACTGGTGTTCTTGACTGCTGAAATCAGATCATTGACATAAATCAGAAATAAAACGGGGCCAAGAACAGATCCCTGGGGGACACCATATTCTACTTCAGAAGGGCTTCGGAAAAGCGGATCAATTGAAATAAGTCTACCAGAAAGATATGATTCAAACCAAGAAAAAACATTTGATCTTATACCAATATGCGATAATTTCCAAAGAAGAATCTGATGAGTCAAAGAATCAAAAGCTTTAGGAACATCCAAAAATAAAGCTGCCGGGATAAGACCAAAATCTATTGCCGAATGAATGAAATTCAAGAGAGATGCGCAAGCATGCTCTGTAGAGTGATTCGCTCGGAATCCAAACTGGAAATCATGGAAAAAATTTTTGACATCCAGAAAACTAAGAAGCCTGGATAGCATAGCCTTCTCAAAAATTTTGCTGAAAACAGATAGAAGAGAAATTGGCCTATAATTAGCAGGATCACTCCGGGACCCACCTTTATACAGCACTATAACCTTAGCTCGCTTGAGTGATTCAGGGAAAATTCCATTCACGAAAGACAGATTGACAAGCTTAGTCAATGGTGACAGAATAGCGGGAAGAACGGTGGTCTTTTGACCACATTGACCACATTAGTCAATGTGGTCAGCCTTACTGCAATTAAATAAAAAAACAAGTTTTTTTTTACTGAAAGTAAGGAGCAACATTAAAGCTTAAAACGAACAGAAATTATTGCATGTATGAAAGGCACTGTCTCCTCCTCAACCCCTCGCTCTTTACGCTAAAGTTTGACTCTGTCTCACAACTTTATTTTTTAAAACAATAAAAAACTTTAGCGTAAAGAGTGAGGGGCTGAGGAGGGGACTACTCAGTTCCTTAAAAAGAGTCCTCCCAGGCTCTTTATATTTTACAAAGATAGTTTTAAATACTTGACGAATTCTGCTTCAACACAGTCATTTTGAGCATGGATTATTCACTTATAGATAAATTCAAATTTGATACTTTGAAATGTCGCTTCTATCGGTGATAAAACATACCCCGAATGCTTAAAAGTTATTTTTACTGTGGGATCTATTCCTCTATTGGTTTCCTTGTCGACCGAACGCATTTCAGGTGCAGACCTAACAAGGTTCTTTTTTTTATTACTTACACCATTTAAGAAGGGCACATGTTTACTCATATGTATACTAAAGCGCTTACTGTTGTATTTAACAGTTGCATGACTACATGCTAACTCTGTGATACCCCTGTAATGATAGAAGCAAAAGATTGCGTTATAGTCGGGGAGCCAAAGTTGAAAATCTGACAAAATAGCAATCTGAGGGGGACAAGTGATTTGAGAGAGGTTTTAGACTAAATCGACCATGCTGATTACGAATATCTCGGGAATATAAGCGCCAAAGGTGCGCTTGGTGGTTTTTTGCAACTAAGTTCGTTGATTTTTCTATTTCACTCAGACTAAGTCCAGCTTTCTACTAGAATACTGTAGTTGTCTTTTTTATACCTAGCCAAAACATTAGGCGATCGTTAATTTACCACATCAGTAAAAAAAAAAAAAAAAAAAAAAAAAAAAAAAAAAAAAAAAAAAAAAATCCTGCTTCAAGCACAACAGCTTCAATATGCTTCAAACTGCTTTTACAAGCTTTTGCTTTTTACAATTTTATTAACATACGATTGGTCGAATATACATAATTTAAATATGTTTAGCAATGTTTTTTAAGTTATTATTTAGTCAAACTCGTCGTCACTTTCAGAAAGATCGCATGACCCAGCACAAGCACAAAGCAAGTCGCACTTGCGGATTCCAGCACAGGAGCACTTTCCAATACACATATTTGTACGCTTGCAATGAACTGCAATACGGTTTATAGAAATCGGCCACTGCGACAATGAATTTGTCAGAGGAATAACCCCGAAAGCGTCACTGTATACCCATCCGAAATTTAGGGGGCCTAAAACTATTAGTTCAGACTCCATAGCCTGTAAAACGATTCCCCACTGATATACAACTCTAAGGATGTGATATTTAAAGCTGTTTTCAGTGGGCGGAAGATTTTTTAATGATTTTTTCCTATGGAATAAGTGCACTCGCAAGTCATTCAAGGAGTTAAAGTCAGTAGGATTCTTTCCATAGGCTGCGATTGTTACTTTTCTTGCCACCTCCGTCACTTCCTCAATATAATTTGATATGTTGACGAGGTCAATCTTGACTTTTCTCGTCAGTTTCGCCATGTCACTAACAAGATCAAATTTCAAAGCTGCTTTCACAAATGTCTTCTTCCTCACAGAATATGCAAAGCTCGTCGTGTCAGTGCCACTAAGGCAGTGTAGAAGTCCAATGCTGTCAATAAAGTCCCGTGGAAGAGAAATAGCTAGCTCGTGCACAGGGAAAACTCTGTCAGGGAATTGGAGGAATAGCTCCTTCTTTTTGTTCTCTTTCGTAGCTAACAGCGTAGAGGAGTGTTGCAAAAGTATCACTTCTAGTGCTTTGCCATACTTCACACTCAATTGCTTTTTCAGTATCCTAACATCATGGGCCTTTATTTCCAGACCTGAACTAGCTAGTCCACTGCTTAATTTCTGCCTTAGCTCACTAAGCGAGTATATTCTTCCTTCCTTAAGACGAGTTTCAATTTCATCCACCACACTTTTTGCAACAGCCTCTCTGGCAGAAAAGTTAGTCTCTTCCTCAGTCTTCTTTTTAAAGAAGCTAAGCATGCATTTTTGGTGGTATTTTGCACTCAACTGAATCAAATTTTTGTCTTTGGACCTTGCAAACACAGCAGGCATTTCTCGTAAAAGTCTTTCAGCATGCTGTGATAACTTCTGTTGCCTTTCTATCGTTTTAATTGCAAGAAGATTCTCACTTTTACGCTTGGTACTTCCCTTTTCGCCACAAATGATGCAACAGTCAGCATATGAGAAACTCACTTCTGTTGCCAATGTTCTAGTGAGTCTTGCAGGTGTAGCTGGCATATTTGCTTCCTGAAGACCTCCATGGAAATCACAAGACAAAAATTTCTGTCTACAAGTTCTATGCCAAACAAGCCTTTTTTGTAAGAAGTTTGGTTGTTGACAGTCCTTTCTTAGAGCATGGTACTTAGCATTGCACTTGCATCTGGTCAATAGAAGTTCTCGGACACGTTTTATATCACTAACAGTGTGAAGCTGTCCTTTTCCATCGGTTAGGCAGATTAAACACTTTGCATAGTAAATTTTTTTTTTTGGGGGGCTATATAGAGCATCTAATTTTTTTCTGGCAAATGATTCCATGCTATTCTGCAAAATAGAGAAGAAATTGAGTATGGTACTAATGGTAACCTTAGAAAAAAAATTCAAGAATTTCTTCATGATATATAACCGATCCATTTCCAGTATCTACAGACTATTATAGTCTATAATAGGATCCTATAAGCAGTGGAAAGACCTGGTGAAAAAAAAATCTTCAAACCAGAAAGTAATTAAAGCCCCCCCCCCTCCAGCAGTGATAAGAAGTCCAAAATGGAAGAAAAAAGACACTTCTTAGTGCTAAATTTCAATTTTTTCGCCTCTGTAAATCATACTCATATTCAGTCTTGGTCCCTCAAAAGATGGAAAATGACAATTCTTAATGCTCCATTGTGGAGGCAATGGACATTGGAGGCCTGAGTCTCAACCCATTTGAGTCCGCCCTAAATAATAATAATAATGCTCCATTGAACAATTTTACAACTTTGTGGCATAGTATTGGGCATTGCAGCATAGTATTGGCCAAAAAGAAGGTACCACCAAACCTTCTTCAACCTAGCCTAAATTTTTTTTGTGCCACCTAATAGCAGGTCCAGACTATCCGCTTTCTGGAAAAATGGGACGGAAATCTGGAAATGTAGACAGGTCTTCCATCCCCTTTTTCCGTTTTCTGGGCAGGAAGGATCAGAGGGTTCGAAAATGGAAAAATGGGATGGTAGACTGTAGTGTGGACAGCTTTTCTGGAAAAAATGCCAGAAGAAGGAGACGATTAAACATGATAAGTGATAAATAAAAATAGTTGTCTGATGTGGTTTAAAATAGAAAAAAGTTAAATAGTCTAACTGAGGCTCTAAAATTGTTTTCTATAGGTTTTGGCTCAGAAAAACAGATTTGATAAGGATGGCTGATAAACTTGTACCGATATTTTTTTAAAACCGCTAAGTCTGGAGGGCTATTCCTTTTTCCGGATTTCCATCCCATTTTTCCAGAGAGCGGATAGTCTGGATGCGCTATAAAGTTAGTGACTTGAAGAGCAATGGTAAATAGTGAGATTCTTGACACACAAAAGAGGAAAGAGAAGACAGCCAAGTATTGTCAGAGTGTACCACCTTTGCTTGACTATGCTTGAAAAAAACCTGTACCACCTAGGCTAGCTCACAAAAGAGCCAAGCTCCTCGTAAAACCCCTCCCGTGGACACCCCTATAATTTACTGAATAATAGTAAGAAATAAGTTGCTTTTATCAGGAGGAACTAATCTGCACCTTTACCCTACTTTTAAACCACTTAAGTAAGCCTCTAACTATCCTTTGACCCCAAAACTGGTAAGACTTTTAGCCTATGCATTATAAATTTATATACCAAGGATTCCTGAAAGACGAGGCGAAACAATAAAAAGTGAAATACTAATAAAAAAAACATTTGAGGATCAGATAATAGAGTTAATTAGCTTTTTAACCATCAATTTGCACCAGCATGGCAGATGACAGTAAACATAACCATAACAAAGCCACGAGAACGATGCAGTGTCATCTACTTAACAATAAACAAGTTAAGTTTTAAATTTTTTACCATAGATGATTGAGTCGAAACTTTGACCTCATGTTAAACTATGAAGCGCACTTTGGTGGTCGCAATTCCCGAAATAAATGGAATCAGCATGTTCAAAAACATTGTTTCCAAAAGTCAGAACTCATGTACCAAAATGTTTTTTACAAATCGTTATTTGACGACTTTTTCAACTTTGGCTCCCCGACTATTAGAAGAATGAACAAGCGTTTTACTAAATAAGACTAAAGTTATTTTTATATTTACTATAATATTTGACGATTTTCTTTTAAATATAAACTTTAATTCCCAATAAAGTTCTTGGTCCACGGTTAGTACAGTTTTGCAAACAAACAATTGCAAAGTTATCGCTGTTTGGTTACATATAAGGGACTTAAATGCTTGAAAAGTTGTTTTAACAAACGCAAAAAAAAAACAATTCGCTGAAGAGAAATTTCAAGTATAAGAAATAAATATATGAATTTCTAGTTTTTATATGAACAAGTAAAAGGCACAAAGAACATTGTTCTAAGAAAGCAGAAAAAAATGAAGTAATTATTTTTTGAACATGACGAATTTCAAGAGTTACATAGATTTTTCAAAATGAATATAAATTTTCTAGCTTTATATCTTAATTAATACAAAATTCAAAAACAATTGAGATATTTCATTCCTGGTATGAGGGTGAAGTCGCCAAGCAAGAATTTAAATACCGATGGCTTCTGATTACAACCGTACACTAAACACTGGCTGGTAACACTTTTGTCTCTTTTAGACTTTTACAATTAATTGTAGGCTACTACTTGACAAGAGGCTAACAAGTTTTAGCAATATGATTTTACTTTACTAACTTTATACATTCTTAGTTCAAAAATAATAATTAATTGAAGGTTTATTGTAGATTAACAGAGGTTAAAAAATATTGCTTTAATAGAGAAGAATAAAACTGAGATTAAAAACGTTAGACTCTCTCTTTTTTCTCTCTTTTTTATTATCTCTTTTTATATTATCTCTCTCTTTTTTCATTATCATTTCTGACCGCTGCCAACAGATGTATTGAAGCTAGGTTGGTGTGTTAGATAGGTGACCTGATTACTTCTATTGTCACTAAAGGTTATGAGCTAATAGACTGTTAACAACAATGGGTAGCGTCATGGTAACGAGGTTACCTGAACTAATTAGAAGGAGGCATGACCTACTGAGTATTCGAGGAAACTAAATGGGTTAAATGTTAATTCCATTTTTTTTTTCTAAGCGTAGAATTGGTAACAGTACTTACCTCAAAAGGTTATAGAAGGATATATCAACAAATAATAAGTGCACAAAATTTTAATATATTAAAATTCCGCATGTTTGGATTTTCTTATTTGACTGCGTTAACGCTGCACTGTTACTGGCACTAATAGTTCTTATTCCAAGCAAATGAACTTTAATATGCTGAATTCCCAGGAGTATCAAGAAGTTGTGGGATACCCTGAACTCATTTTTCCACCCTCTAGAGTTTTCTGTCTTCCTAGACTTTGAAAAATACCCCTTTTGGTATATTCACTAAAATATGCCTTTTTCTGGTATTTTCGTTGAAAAATAGAAATTTAGCCCAACCAGAATTTGACGAACACATTTTGTCCCTCTCCCTTACATCTTCGTGATTGACGCCACTGTGAAGTCCTCTCTCTTATCAGTATCAGTATCAGCTCTTTAATTAAATGCCTTTTTATTACTGTATAATAGTAGCTTGTAATTTATCGTATCAAATAGTATAGTATACCAATTATAGTAAAATATTTGGCAAATGTCTAGAATAAGGGCTATTGAGAAGCAATATGTTAAGAAAACAACTGCTAACTTCACAATATACAGAATAGTTGTAACTAATATATTTTGATTGCCGCCCAAATATATTTTACCCCCCTCCCTTAATCTGGAAATATACGTAATCCAAATTATGCATTTTTCATGCATTCTGCCACCAGTCACTCCTATTTTTCCGCCTTCGTTTTCTTCACAAATGAGTAAAATTAAGGGTTCATGGGTAGAAACAAGAGAGACGTAATGGCAGAATGCATTGGAAATATATCATTTGCGCTGTATGTTTACACATTATGGGGTATTGGGGGTAAAATGTAATGGAACGGTAGTCAAAATATATCAGCTACAATTATTCTGTATAGTCTGAAGTAAAAATTGTTTTCTTTGCATTTCCCTTTCAATTTCCCTTTCAATTGCTTTACTGTCATCACAATTACGTCAGCATGCATGAGTTCAGACTGTGAAATTACATTCTTAATCGACATTCAGTGAAATTGTTTAACCACGGTCCTGAATACCTCTAGGTATGAAGGTATGAAAGGTATGAGGCTACTATATTAAAATGCTATATGCATTCTCATTAGCCTTCTCTAGGCTGTTATTAAATAGAAATACATTTAATAGAAACCTAATATTTTTAATTAAATTCAATATATTAAAATACAAACCTAATGCCTTCTCAATAGCCTATACGTCTAGGAATAGAGGTATGAAATACCTCTAGGTCCAGGAAGTTTTTTTCACAAGTAATTGAAATGAACTAAAGACCTTAACAGGTTCAATTTAGAGAAAACAGAAAAAAGGTCATTCAAACAAAATTATACACTTCTAGCATCCTTTTAAGCATTTTAAAGGTCATCCCTGCATAAAGCACCCATTTTCACCTTTTTGGTCTTAAAGCGACAATTTTGGTCAGAATGGAACCAAAATATTTTACGTAAAAATTTAAGAGATAGACATTCAACTGTGACCACACAACTTAATGGCCGGAGTGACTTACCTTTTTAAAGTTAAAACAGTTGTTTACATTCAATTCAGGGAGACGAAGCGGTTCTTGACCAAAATATTTGCATTTTACTTTAATTTTTTCTGGCTCGAAATATCCTTTATTTTTCTTTACTCGCGATTTCGCCATTTAATCAACATTTCACAACCCTAGCCAAAAGGAGACAACGTATAATTTTTGGCTTGAGTTTTCTTCAAATATAATGGGGATTTTAGACTGATTTTCAATCATTATTAAGATTCAAGATTTTTGCCCTTTCTCATTATTTTCACAGCTTCTAAAAGAAGTTGCTCAACCTTTTGATTGTATTTTATAAGCGAATTCTTGCGATACAAATCTGTTGAACTGAAGAATCCCAAAATCATTAAGTGGCTACTAAAAACTTATTATTAGAACACTATCAAAATATTATTAGAAATATTATCATACAAAGTCATTAAACGATTGATTTACTTATCAATTTGGAAGAATAAAATTAAAAAAAAGAATAGAAATTATATGATTATAAGAAATGAGATAATTTATCATACGGAAATGTGAGCTTTACAGCTTGTCCTTGCTTGTTACCACGTGACATTCAGCTTATTACCAGAAGTATCTAAAAACTTTGAAACACATCGTAAAACCATTTAGCGTCGATAGTCGGTCAAACTTATGAGAAGGCAAACCCACCTAAGGGTTGAAAGATGATTATCTGGTGTTGTCTGCTAAACAACTTGCCAAAGGCGCTTTCCAGCCAGCGAATCAGATTTTTTCCGCTTTCTATTCCATTCTTTAAATCTAAAATTTATGCTTGTGTAAAAATCCAGTCATATAATAATTAAAAAACAATAACAATATTATAGTAATAAACTGGTTATAAAAATAAAAAAGAGTGTAGCGCGGATCTTTCATTTTAATTAAATAAAAAACAAGTTTTTTAAACTGAAAGTAAGGGACGACATTAAAACTTAAAACGAAGATTCCGTATATGAAAGGGGCTGTCCCCTCCTCAACGCCTTGCTCTTTACGCTAAATTTTTTANTTACGCTAAATTTTTTTATTGTTTTAAAAAATGAAGTTGTGAGACAGAGTCAAACTTTAGCGTAAAGAGCGAGGCGTTGAGGAGGGGACAGCCCCTTTCATATACGGAATAAATTCTGCTCGTTTTAAGTTTTAATGTCGTTCCTTACTTTCAGTTTAAAAACTTGTTTTTTTATTTAATTTCTGATCGTTTTTTGTTAATGCAGTTTTTATTTTGGCTCACCGTCATTGAATAAGTAAACAAAAGTTGCATAAAAATTTCACTTTTCTTTTGCTAAATGGCTGTCTCTAAATTTGGTTCTGATGTAATTTACAAATTAACTTACGTAATAAACTTCTATATTCGTATATTTTTCTTCTGGCAAAATATACAAAGTTGCAGATTTTTGCAGATATGAGCTTGAAACCTATGTAATAGGGTTTTCGGATACGCAAAATCTGACGGTATGATTTTCATTCAATTTCTTTCACTTGTAGGGGATGTTTCCCCCCTCTTTAAAAAATCAGGTAAATTTTCTCAGGCTCGTAGCCTTTGATGAGTAATACTAAACTTTATAAAATTTATATATTTAGAATCAGCATTATAAGCCCATTCTTTTGATACATTTATTGACATCAAAATTCCATTTTTAAAAGTTTCTATTACTATTGAGCCGTATCACTTGTTTTTTTTATTTTTTTTTATTACGTATATGTTATTACGTATACGAGGGGGTTCTCCTCTTAGTCAATACCACGCTCTTTACGTTAAAACCCCGTTCAAACCCCTGAATAACAAAGGCCGTTTAATTAGAATACATAGCTCTTTTGAAAGCACTAAAAAAACTGTAGCGTAAAGAGCGAGGTATTGACTTGGGGGAGAACCCCCTCATATACGTAATAACTTCTGTTCGTTTTAAGTTCTAATGTTGCTTCTTGCTTTCAGTTGAAAAAACTTGTTTTTTTTTTAATTTAATTTCTGATCGTTTTTTAAATAATGCTTGGAAATCTGGCGCCCCCTTCATAGAAATGTCTCTTACCCCAAAGGAATATCCTCCACGGAAAGATTCTCCCAAGTAACCCCCTCCTCCAGCCCCCCCCTCCCGCCAGAAAAAATACTTCCTGAAAATGTCTGTATACTTCCCAATAACCAATACAATATGTAAGCAATGGGCAAAGTTCATAACTTGCAGCCCTTCCCCTGGGAACTGTGGAAGATTAAGTCATCCTAAAAGACATACTTATTAGATTTTCGACTATGCTGAGCAAAATGGCTATCTCCAAATTTCAATTGGGTGACTTTGAGAAAAAAATGAGCGTGGGAGGGGGCCTAGTTGCACTCCATTTTTTTTCGTCACTGAAAAGTGGCATTAGAACTTTTAATTTCCGTTCCATTGAGCCCTCCTATGATATTCTATGACCACTGGGTCAATACGATTACCTCTGGGGAAAAGAAAAGAAAAGAAAAAAAAACAAATAAACACGCATCCGTGATCTTTCTTCTGGCAAAAAATGGAAAATTCCACATTTTTGTACATAGGAGCTTGAAATCTCTACAGTAGGGTTCTCTGATACGTTGAATATGATGGTGTGATGTTCATTAAGGTTCTATAACTTTTAGGGGGTCTTTTCCCCTTTTTTCGAAAATCAGCCAAATTTTCCCAGGTGCGTAACTTTGGATGGGTAATATTAAAATTGATGAAACTTATATATTTGAAATCAGAATTAAAATCTGATTCTTTTGATGTATCTAATGGTATCAAAATTCCGTTTTTTACCACGAACTGTTTGATATAGCATTCCCAATTTATTTATTTTTCATATTTGAAATTGAAGAATCTAAAAGTTTCGAAACACAATGAAAGATCCTTTGGCGTTAAAAAGTCGAACAAATTTTATATGATATGACCCCATCTAAGTATTCTATTAGACCCATCTAAGTATTGAAGAGTAATTATCTTAGGGTTTCTGCTAAACAACTTCCCAAGGGTGTTTTCCAGTCAGTCTAATAGATTGTCCGAATGTTTTAATCCTTTTGTGAAGTCTGACATTTATGCTTATGTGAAAATCCAGCCTTCTAGAAAAGACAATGATGATATCACAAAAAGAGACTTTAGTAAAAAAAAAAGTATAGTGTGAGATTATTATTTATTATATTCCCTCTAGTTATTTCTTACATTTTAATTCTTAGAACATTTCAAAAAAGGGAAGATCTTGCTTTATTCAATAAGATTACCGTGTTTGTTTTCTATCATTCAACCTCCTAGACTCAAGAAATGTTCTTTTCGAGAAATGTTCTAACCTCTCCGGTTTCGAGAGGTCTAACAAAAGACTATGTCACAGATAATTTAGATATACTATAGTTAATGATTCTAGAGACAAATTACGTCTGCTTGACAAAATTAGCCTAGAACTGGAAACGAAGATAAAGAAAATGGATAGTTCAGGGATTCAACCCAAATTTGAACTAAATATATTTAAATGCTTGAGTAAGAATCTTCGTCAACTATGTATGTTAGTTGCAAGTTCTAAATTATAAGGTTGAGCGTTTTCTCTTAATACCTGTTGATAAGTATTAATGGTTGAAAAATATTCTTCTGAAAAAGCCTGAAATATTCCCTAAGGACAATGCGTTTCCTTTCCGAGCCGGTATTTCGCAACCTCGACCTTTAAAAATCAAGAAAATCTCTAAAAAGCACTCGTAGCATCTATCATAGGTTGTTCATATTTGTCACCACTATTCATCTGGTTTAGTTCGAGCTTATTACTGCCCATTTTTTTCAAAGAATGTCCAGGAGCCTTTTTGGTAGAGCCCTAGGGTCCCTAAAAGGTCGTCAAGAGTCAAAAGCGGGACAAGAAAACTTGTCTTCGCGCCACCTAACGTGTGTTTATGTTATTTGGCTGGAAACACAGAATTCCAAGCATCGTTCTCATTGCCCTTTTTGGTATTCAAATTTCAGGTTTTGAACTAGTTAATAATAAAACTATATTTCTCACCTGAATATAAACTGAGAAACATTAAAGCTCCAAACGAGCAAAAAATACTTCTATGTGAGGAGATTCTCCATCGTGAATCCCTCATTCTTTACGCAAAAATTTGACTTTAGACTAAAGTTTGACTTTCTATATATACATAAATATATGTTAGAGTGATTCGCCTTCCTTAATTTTCCTGAAACATGGGTGAAATATTATTCTTCAATTTTTCCCTCTGTGAATTATTCTGTACCCTCCTGTTATAGCCGTGGGTAGTTTCGCATCTTACGCCCAACCAATCGCAATATTATGTGCTTATTGTGTCTCGGTTTTCTTTTGAAATCGCTATAAAAATGCAAAAATTTTCCTAGACTGATCTTGATGTTATTTCAGCTAACTATCATCAGCCTTAATGTAAACCACTAATATCCCGTTTTAAATTATATTTCAATTTGTCCTTTGTACCTGATTAAATAAATAAAAAACAAGTTTTTTTAACTGAAAGTAAGGAACAACGTTAAAATTTAAAACAAACAGAGATTATTCCGTATATGAAAGGGGCTGTCCCCTCTTCGACGCCTCGCTCTTTACGCTAAAGTTTTTATTCTTGAAAAAAATAGAGTTGTGAGAAAGTCAAACTTTAGCGTAAAGAGCGAGGCGTTGACGAAGGGACAGCCCCTTTCATATACAGAATAATTTCTGTTTGTTTTAAGTTTTAACGTCGTTGCTTACTTTCAGTAAAAAAAAAACTTGTTTTTTTATTTAATTTTTGAACGTTTTTGAATTAATGGAGGTTTTGATTTTGGCTCACCGTACATGAATAATTAAAATAAAATTTGCATATTAATTTTACTTCTATTTGGTTAAATGGCTTTCTCGAAAGTTTACTTTTGCTTACGAACGTTTTTATTAGTAATAAATATACATAACTTACGAATTAACTTACGTAACGAACTTCTATATTCATATATTTTTAATACGTATATTAGGGGGGGTTCGCCCTCTAGTCAATACCTCGCTCTTTAAGCTAAAGTTTGAGTTTTGTTCCAATTTTGTAACAATGACCCCTCAATCACAAAGGTCGGTATTTAGAAAAAATAGCTCTTATGAAATTACTAAAAAATCTTTGGCTTAAAGTGCGAGGTATTGACTAGGGGGTGAACCCTTTCATATACGTAATGTTTTCTGTTCGTTTTAAGTTTTGATGTTGCTCCTTACTTTCAGTTGAAAACTTGTTTTTTTATATTTAATTTCTCATATTTTTTATCAAATACTCCTGGGAAATTTTGTGCCCCCTTCATAGCAATATCCCTTCCCCCATGAAAACTTCCTTCATGGAAAGATCCCCCCAGAGAACGTCTGTGTACTTCCCAATAACCAATACTGTATGTTAGCATTGGGTAAAGTTCATAGCTTTCAGCCCTCTCCCCGAGGACTTCGGGGGATTAAGTCATCCTAAAAGACATAGTTATCATATTTTCGACAAAATGGCTGTCTCAAAATTTTGATCGGGTGACTTTGGGAAAAAGCGACCGTGGGAGGGGGTATAGTTTACCTCTATTTTTTTGGTCACTTAAAAAGGGCCCTAGAACTTTTAATTTCCGTTCCAATGAGCCCTCCCACGATTTTTTAGGATCACTGGATTGATATGATCACCCTGGGGAAAAAAAAATAAAATAAACACGCATCCGTGATCGTTCTTTTGGCAAAAAATACAAAATTCCACATTTTTGTAGATAGGAGCTTGAAACCTTTACAGTAGGGTTCTTTGATACGCTGAATATGATGGTGTGATTTTCATTAAGGTTCTATAACTATTAGGGGGTCTTTCCCCCTTTTTTCGAAAATCAGCCAAATTTTAGGACTAAACTTGGAAAAACTTATATATTTGAAATCAGCATTAAAATCTGATTCTTTTGATGTATCTATTGGTATCAAAATCCCGTTTTCTAGAGTTTCGGTTACCATTGAGCCGGGTCGCCCCTTACTTACAGTTCGTTACCACGAATTGTTTGACGACGGCTTTTTGTGCTATACTGTAACTTCAATGCTAAAAGGTGCATCCCTCCTTGATTGTTCATCTTATCGTACTATCACATCTTTTAATTTTAGTAAAGTGCTTGAATATATTTTTTCCCCCGTGTTACTTCCGGTACGGATTTTGGTGGAACTCAGCTTGCGTTTCGACCTGGTAGCCTATTGGATAAGGCCATGTCCACCAAATTATGTCTTCTATTTATCAGGAACAATCTCGTAATAAATATGATATTCACTTTTGTGGGCTTGATATTTCTAAGGCCTTCAATTCTACTCAGCAATTTTAGCTTTTACATTCTTTTTTCGGTAAGACATTGATATTTCAGCGTTTTCTTAGTGAGGCATTGGTGCTCGTCTACAAAAAAAATTTTTACTTTTAAAATTAAAACTTTTTTAAATTAACAATTTTTTAATTGGTACTCGTCTACGTCTTGAAGTTACTTTTAATGGTTCTGTTTATGATCAATATATCCCTCTTCGAAGAGGAGTTTGACAAGGACGGGTTTTGTCTCCTATTGAATTTAGATTAGCAATTTGTCGAATACTTATTTTTGCTGTTTACGGTTTAGCTCCAACTTGTTTTTACGGTTTAGCTAACGGTTCAGACCTAGCATATGCTGATGATTTTTTAGTTATAGATAGACCTTAGCATAGCCTTTCAAATGGAGTAACTTACAAAAGTGAAGCACGTACACGTTTTCGCCTGAACCTACATATAAATAAATACATCTACCACTCCTTCTATTTCTCTTCCTCTAAGTCCTCTTCTCTTCTTTGTAAAAGTTTTTCCGTCCCTTCTGTCTTATCTTTTCGTTGGTTGTGAATTAAAATTCCTCCTAATTTTCGCTTTTTCTATTCACCGCTAGTTTCCGAATCCAGGTTGAAAATTGGGGATAGTTACCAAAAGATTGCTAATAATCGAGGGAAATATAACCATAAATCTCAAATTATTTTCTTTTCTTGTGATCATGAAGTTACTAATGAACAGAGAGAATGAATTTACATTTTTTCGTAATTTTTTTTTCTCTCACTCTCTCTTTTTCATACTCCATTGTTCACATTATTGTGTTAGTTGAGTATAAA
>JAQQPU010000973.1:43601-55659 GCA_029168905.1 Artemia sp. Kazakhstan ARC1039
AATACTTTTACTGCCACTACTACTAATATTACTATTGTTGTCACTAATACTGCTCCTAATGCTCCCACTATGACTTCTACTACTATGACTACTACTATTTCTAATGCTAAGGGTATAGTTAAAACTTCCATGGAATGATGAGGGCGGTGTTGATCTAAATCAAAAGACACTATGTACATGTGGGTCCCCAAAGGAAACTATTAACAATTTCCCAGCAACACCTTAGGGTATTCAGCTGTAAACCACCCACCCCCCGGGCTACCAATAGTATTACCACTCCTCTACTGCTTCTACTACTACTGCTGCTTCTATTTCTGCTAATATTGTACTAAATCAAAATAGTGTATTTGCATCCAGTTTTTAAAATGGGCCAGGTTTGTCATGAAATTCAGACTTTATATCTTGGGACTGGGATAGGGTATAAAGTGGAAGCTTTCAAGGAAACTTTATATTGCTTTACAATTAGTTCAAAAGGCACTATGTGTATGCTGGTTGTCAATAAAACATCTCGGCAACATCCCATTAATGACTGAGAATATCAGGTTGAAACTGTTAGGGCTGCTACCATTACTACTTCCACTCTTGCTATTGAATAAAGTCAAAAGGGTGTAAGTGCATTCAAGTTGTCAAAGTGGCATAGATGCAAAGTCTTAGAAATTGCGTACGGTGTCAAATTTTATTTTTTGGTGAAAGTTAAATTGTTCAGGGAAAGTTTGGAACCAAATCAAAATATACTATGCATATCTAAATTTTTAAAGGGCGCTTATTACGAAATTGTTGAAAAATTTTGTCCGGCATATAAATAGTAAGGCAAAATCTGGATTCTTATAGAGAAAGACCGAAGATTTAACTTATTCTTTTCTTAGCCACAAAGAAAAGTAAACAGCTACATTAAGCCAAAGATGAACAAAAATAAAGTCAAATAGCTTTTCAACGGCAAAACTATCATGAATCACCATCAATAAATAAATGAAACCGAGTTAAACTCAAAACAAGCAGAATTTAAGAGGACTGAATTTGAACTTTACGTAAAAAAAGAACATATTCTAAATTTTTTCTCTGTTTTTAACTTTAATAAATCCAAAATTATTAAGACTTTCAGGAATGAATATCATTATATATATTAAACTGTAAATCCCCATTCATTTGTTTTTGTTGTTTTTTCAGTAGTCTTGGTTATAGTGGTAATTTTTTTTCTTTTTTTCGAAATTAACATTTGGTTACTTATTGTAATTTCTGTTTGTTTTGAGTTCATTTATTTATTCATAGTGATTTATGGTATTTTTACTCCTTGAACAAAGCTTCTGCAGTAAGGAGTAAGTAAGGAGGGGATGGCCCTTTGTTGTCTGAGCCGACACTCCATTTATGAGTCCCCCCTTAATAATGATAATTATAACGAACCTCAAACGTGACGGGAGTATTGATTGTATCGAATATTTTAATTTTGCACAGCTGAGTAACAGTCGACTACAGCGAATTTTACTAGCAGCCTGACTGAAGCGAGAAAATGTAAAAGCCAAAACCGGATGGGAGTGGTGTGTCAAAATATGCTACTCACTAGCACAAACGTTCTTTACTTCTTATACCACCCCCCCCCCTCATTGCTTCCATATGCACGTCAGTAGTGGATTCAGGACGTTGGGAGGGAGAAGTACTAGATTTTATAGTACCTTTTCTCTCTTGTCTCTGGCTCAAAATTTTCTTAGGACGGGGGCTAGAATTTTTTCTGTAGTTTGTCATGAATAGGACTATTAAAGGTACACTTGCATAATTGTTGTTATTTTTTCATTTTCCTTTTCCCTTACTTTGATAGACAGATCTGTATAAACACAAGTGAAAACGAATGGCGAGAATGGGGGGGGGGCTTAGGGCATATCTCTAGCACTAATGGTGGCACAGTATGCTCCCTGGTCTGGTTCTTGGAAATTAGATACTGTTAAATTATAAAAAAGAAGTATTAGAGTTCTACTAAAGTGGTGTCCAGTGCAGTTGCCTTTACTACTTACACTGTGATACCTTTTGCGTTCAACTCAGGGGCTCTGTGCTCAATTTATCCAGTATCCTATCCATAGACAGTTTTCCTTTTTTATTTCCATCTGAGGTTAATTGCCGAGATTTCTGATGAGAAAGGGATTACAAAGAACTTGTATTTATGTGGTGTTATAAAGATTCTTCATATTTTACAAGTATTTGGGAAAGAGTGGGTCATAGGCAGCGTAATATCCCACTTGGCCCCCTTGCCACTGTGTTAATATATAAATGCATTTTACAGCTTATACTGTATTTATACAACTTTGTATAAGAACACAAATTTTTGAACAAAATAATTCGCATCACTTTTCCATTTATTCTGCTATTTTCCTCTTGTTTTCATATCAAACAGTTCGTGGTAACGAACTGTAAGTAAGGAGCGACCCGGCTCAATGGTAACCGAAACTCTAGAAAACGGGTTTTTGATACCAATAGATATATCAAAAGAATCAGATTTCAATGCTGATTTCAAACATATAACTTTCATCAAGTTTAGTGCTACCCATCAAAAGTTACGCGCCTGAGAAAATTTGGCTGATTTTCGAAAAAAGGGGGAAAGACCCCCTAAAAGCTATAGAACCTTAATGAAAATCACACCATCATATTCAGCGTATCAGAGAACCCTACTGTAGAGGTTTCAAGCTCCTATCTACAAAAATGTGGAATTTTCCATTTTTTGCCAGAAGAAAGATCACGGATGCGTGTTTATTTGTTTGTTTGTTTTTTTTTTTTTTTCCCCAGGGGTGATCGTATCGACCCAGTGGTCCTAGAATATCGTGGGAGGGCTCATTGGAACGAAAATTAAAAGTTCTAGTGCCCTTTTTAAGTGACCAAAAAAAATGGAGGGCAACTAGGCCCCCTCCCACGCTCATTTTTTCCCCAAAGTCACCCGATCAAAATTTTGAGACAGCCATTTTGTTCAGCATGGTCGAAAATATGATAAAATGTCTTTTAGGATGACTTGATCCCCCAAAGTCCCCAGGGGGAGGGCTGAAAGTTATGAACTTTACTCAATGTTAACATATAGTATTGGTTATTGGGAAGTATACAGACTTTTTCAGAGGAGATTTTTTCTGGTAGGTGGGGGAAGGAGAGGGTCGGGGGCTATATGGAAGGATCTTTCCATGAAGGAAGTTTTCATGGAGGAAGGGAAATTGCCATGAAGGGGGCGCCAGACTTGCCAGCATTATTTATTGGTTATTGGGAAGTATACAACCATTTTCAGGAAGGATTTTTGGGGGGGGGGGGGGGGCTAGAGGAGGGGATTACTCTGGAGAATATTTCCGTGGAGGATGTTTCTTTGGGGTAAGGGACATTTCTATGAAGGGGGCGCCGGATTTCCAAGCATTATTTAAGAAACGATCAGAAGTTAAATAAAAAAAACAAGTTTTTTCAACTGAAATGTAAGAAGGAATATTAGAACTTAAAACGAACAGAAATTATAACGTATGTGAGGGGGTTCTCCCCCAAGTCAATACCTCGCTCTTTACGCTACAGTTTTTTTTAGTGCTTTCAAAAGAGCTATCTATTCTAATTAAACGGCCTTTGTGATTCAAGGGTTTGTGAATCAAAATTTTTTTTAACTTTTAACGTAAAGAGCGTGGTATTGACTAAGGGGAGAACCCCTTCATATAAGTAATAACATATACGTAATAAAAAAAAACAATAAAAAAACAAGCGATACGGCTCAATAGTAATCGAAACTTTTAAAAACGAAATTTTGATGTCAATAAATGTATCAAAAGAATGTGTTTATAATGCTGATCCTAAATATATAAATTTTATTAAGTTTAGTATTACTCATCAAAGGCTACGAGCCTCAGAAAACTCACCTGATTTTTTAAAGAGGGGGGAAACATCCCCTACAAGTGAAAGAATTTTAATGAAAATCACACCGTCAGATTCAGCGTATCAGAAAACCCTATTACATAGGTTTCAAGCTCATATCTGCAAAAATCTGCAACTTTGTATTTTTTGCCAGAAGAAAAATATACGAATATAGAAGTTAGTTACGTAAGTTAATTTGTAAAGACATCCATTTAGCAAAAGAAAAGTAAAATTTTTATGCAAATAAAAGCTGCATTAACTAAAAAACGATCAGAAATTAAATAAAAAAAACAAGTTTTTTAAACTGAAAGTAAGGAGCGACATTAAAACTTAAAACGAACAGAAATTATTCCGTATATGAAAGGGGCTGTCCCCTCCTCAACGCCTCGCTCTTTACGCTAAAGTTTTTTATTGTTTTAAAAAATAGAGTTGTGAGAAAGTCAAACTTTTTATTGTTTTAAAAAATAAAGTTGTGAGACAGAGTCAAACTTTATTTTTTAAAACAATAAAAAGTTTGACTTTCTCACAACTCTATTTTTTAAAACAATAAAAAACTTTAGCGTAAAGAGCGAGGCGTTGAGGAGGGGACAGCCCCTTTCATATACGGAATAATTTCTGTTCGTTTTAAGTTTTAATGTCGCTCCTTACTTTCAGTTTAAAAAACTTGTTTTTTTTATTTAATCATCAAAACAGGAAAGATATATTTATGGCTTCACTTGAGCATTGTTAATGTCAGTGTTATGTTTGTAACATAATGTATGTAATATAATGTATACAATGTATTGTAATGTTTATGTGAATGCATAAACAAATTTATTTACTTTCTTTTTTTTAAGTGAAGGTCGTAATTTAAGCATGCCTCCTATAATTTCGGTACAAACAACAAAACAAGAAAGAGACTTTCTCACAACACAAAAAGATGTGTACTGATTCTCCTATAACAAGGTGTTATGTAAGTTGTAAGCCTCTTAAGTGCAATTTCTTGTTCCCTGCAATCTACATCATTATTTATTTTTAAGGCGAAGAAAGACACGGGACTTATCAGTGATCTATTTATTTCTAGGTAATTCACTGGTTTTGGTTCCAAGAAAGGTTTATCAGAAGATGCTAAAAAGTCATCAAAATTTATTTAGAAAGAAGAAAGTTCGCAGGCATACACTTGCTAATCTACGGTAAGTGCAGTTTATAATTCTCTGCACAGAACACATTGTAGTTTTTGAGGGAGGGAGGGGTGGCTAAGAACCAAAACTTAGTGACTAGCAAGAAACTTGCTTATTTAGGTTAACTGTCGTTTTTCGTACTAATTTTCTATTTAAGGAATTATTCCCTTACCTCTCAGAGCTAGCACCGTTTTCATTTGCATATCCGTCATACTATATTTAGTATACCACAACACGTAGAAACTTAGAGGCAAAGGCTTCACTTGCATTTAATTGTTTATTCATAAGAAAAACTATAATCAAATGATTCAAGAAATCTAATTCATTGATCATACTTTATTTTCATTGATCATATATTACACATTGAAAAACTATAAGAAAAACTATAAGAAAAACTATAATAGAAAACTATAATTCATAAGAAAAACTATAATCAAATTATTCAAGAAATCAAATTCATTGATCATATTTTATTTTCATTGATCATACATTATTCATTGAAAAACTATAAGAAAAACTATAATCATAAGAAAAACTACAATCAAATAGAAAAACTATAATATAAAACTTAATAGAAAAACTATAAGAGAAAACTATAATTCATAAGAAAATCTATAATCACATGATTCAAGAAATCAAATTCATTGATCATATTTTATTTTCATTGATCATATATAATTCATTGATCATACTTTTTAAAATAATAGTACAATAATTTTTTCATTTGTTTTATCTTTTTTGTATATAACTCCACCTGTGACGCATGTCTTTTGGTGGGAAATAAAATTCTTTGATTCATTCACACTCTTTAAAATAATAGTAAGAAAACGTACTTATCTCACGTATTGTCGTTAGTTGATCTCCAGGTAAGCTCTGTTTCCTCTTTTCGATAGTTTTAAGTAAATTTACATGTTTGAATTGTTTTTCATATCCTCTCGTGACTATAGTTAATACATTGACTACGCTTACTAGATTTACAATAAATATATAATTCTATGTGTTTTTTTTTCATGTCAACCTTTGTTCATTTTTTTTCTCTCTTTTGTTTGGTGATTGTTTTTATGAATGAATCTGTCACGTATCCCCCAAACTCTGATCCACACAAGAACAAAATCTTTATTTTTTTATGTAATATCTCTGGATTTAGTAGTTTTGACATTCATTTTTTTTCTTTGCCTGATAAATTCGTGAATCGGCGGTATCCTGAACTTTACAAATGAAAAACATCCTAAATTTACTTTAAATCCAGTCATTCAGTTGAAAATCTTACTAAGATTGCTCTCAGAGTTCAACTGACCTGTTCCGTCAGCCTGCAAAGTTCAAAATCCAGTTCGTAACGTTTAAGATAGTAATGACATGATTCATGTCATGATTGTGGCAGTTGGACCTGGCAGGTCCAACTGCCAGACTTCCTCTTGACAATTTTTTCTGGTTGATGGGTCTCTAATTTCAGTTAGTAGACTAATTAAGAAACAATATTAAGGGTGCTGGGAGGGGGAAACCAATTTCCCAAAGTCATGACCTATCTCGGTCGTATTTTCACACCAAAAAGAATAGTATGTCAGTGTTCAGAAAAAAATACAGTGCCAATTTCGAGAAATTTAAGATGATTAATGACAAGCCTTTTAGTAGGAAGTAGCTCTAGATTCTTGGAAGCACCATCCTCCTGAAGTGCTGGTATTTAGTATTTACATATGTGCTTGTATTATAAAATACAAAAATAACCCCAACTTGATAGCGGTTTTCTAAAGTCCTTCACTACCCTGTGTCTAAAGTAAAAACATTGGCATATGTAGAAATTTTATTGAAGGGAAGGGGGTAGGCTTGTAAGCTATTTTTGAAGAAGAGTGGCTTTAAAAATATTTTTCCAGGAAAATTACAAACAAGGATATTTACAAACATTAAAATGCCACCTCTTTTTATACATTTTTGGTCTTCTGAGAGTGGACAGCTGGACAGGTATCTGTTCTGACCCCTTCCTTTGATTTTTCCCACGGGTTTAATGGGTCAAGTCATTTTGCTTTCACAGATATTCTGGTGCCGTGGTATCTGATACCAAATATTAATATTTATTCCTACTATCGTTAACGAAACAAGAGCTTCTGTACAAAACAGCTACCGAAACGATACTGCGGAGGTATATGATTAGTTTAATTCTCTTTTTCTTAAATATACTAGCTGGTTTCTATATAAGTAGGTTACACTGGTTTGCTCGGTGGGTGTTAATCCCAATAAAATATACCACCATATCTGTGATGGGAAGGGTTATTCAGATTACCCTCCTGATAGGCGCGTCAATGCACAAAAATGTTCGAATGGGGGTAAAATGTATTTTTCTTAAATCTGGGGGGGGGGAGGCTGTTTTTTCACTGAAAATACTAGATGGGCAATTCAATGGAAATGCCAAAGAAATATCCCTTTCAAATTAAATTCCAAAAGAATGGGTTTTCAAAATTTAGGTAGAAAGGACAATCAACCCCCCTCCACCAGTTGACGCGCCTGACTCCCACGCCTGTCACAATACTAGCATCCCAGAGCTAAATTATTCTCAATACCATTTACCAGAAATGCTGCTACTGCTACAACTACCAGTGCAAAGCCAGATGAGGTCAATACGACACAGTTTCGCATCCAGATGTACATTGAACTCTTTTTTTTTTAGGGAAGGCTTAAATATTAAACAGACCTTAGCTGTCCAATATTTGGTCAAAATTATATATTTATACATAACTTTGTCATTTCGGGGCTGGGGGGGGGGGCTAAATGGAAGACAGAGCTTCCCCCGTGACTGAAATAACGTGTACATCACTCTCATTAAAATTCTCCCGAACATGGTCATAATTGAATTTAGTGCATCTGTGCGGCAGTTTGTTGATTAATATCATTCATCATACAAAAAAACACATCCTTCATCATCATCAGTACAAAAAGTGGTTATGACCATGGCCACTATATATCTTTGAAAGCAGCCCAATTGATTTTAAAAGGTGGTGGGGGGGGGCTTTGACTGTTAAGAATTAAAGAAAGTCTTTCATTTAGTAACTTTACTACAGATTATCCCATATTTGCATAAGATTTCAAGATATGAGTTAGGTATTGACCAATACCGTGCTTAACAGGTGTCAGAGGTTGCACCCCTCTCTTTATAAGACAAATAATTACAAATAAATACATATTTTTTGATTATTCGGAAGGTCTTGTAGCTTGGTCTGTTCTTGAGTTGAATCTAATTTAGTAGTTGAACCCTTCCCAGAATGGCTGAACCTTCGTCCAAATGAAAATCCTGGTTACGAGCCTGGTATGGATCCAGAGGCCATTGCTATGCTGCTTGATTTACATACTTGTAATACTATTGAAAAACCTAAAGATATGCCACTCAAATACCTGAAATATACAAAACATGGATTTTAGGGTTACATATCCACCGTTTTCAAGGGAGGTTCTTCAAAAAGTATTTGTATTGAGATCCCCTTCCTCTCTCTCCCCCTCTTTTGTGCAGGCCTAGGTCCTAGTTTACAATTACTCCTCTTCAGAAGAAACTATAAAGTTCAGTTTCAGAAGTTATAGTTCAGTTCATAGAAGTTTCAGTTCAGTTCATAGAAGTTATAGTTTCAGTTCATAGAAGTTTCAGTTCATAGAAGTTATAGTTCAGTTCATAGAAGTTTCAGTTCAGTTTCATAAAGTTATAGTGTCAGAAGAAACTATAAAGCTATAAAGTTCTGAAAACAAATTTAAAAGATTCTAAAATACTTACTTGTGTCATTCCTAAAAGGGTTCTGCTTTACTTTACCCCATCTCCCTTATGTGCAAATATATAGCCCAAATTATATACTCTCAAGGCATACTTCCGTCTATTGATTTCGTCAACGTTGCTTCTTTACCGTTAAATCTATTTGAGGAAAAGGATTATGTATGAAAAAAACATGGAAAATACATAATTTAGGCTACATGTTAGCAAATTGGGGGAGGGGGAGGTATTTGAAGCACTTTTAGGGATGATTTCAGTATGTATTTCAGAATTTTTTAGCTGTTTTCATAATTTTATAGTGTTTCCTACTGAGGAATGGTGAAAAAGGCCGTATCCAGGATTTTTTTGGAGGGAGAGTGGGGTTACAAAATAATTTTTTTAGGGGGGGGGAGGTATAAAATAAACTTTAAGAAATGCATCGAAAATTTGTTTATATTCATTTTTTTTTGCTTTTTTACGAGTCAGACAAATATTTTTTTTGGGGGGGGTTCAAACCCCCTAACCCTTTGGATATGGCCTTGATCATAAACTAGGACCCAGGCCTACATATAAATGCAATCACATAAAACACTTTTGCAATAAGAGGGGAGCATCACGTCCATCGCATATTACAATCTCTATCCAGCAGAGGGAAATGTCTGGAAGAATTAATTAGGTAAATAAAAGATATTAGTAGTATGATTCGTGTTTGAAAGGCTGAAAATTTGGATCATTAATTTGCTTTCGCAATACACTCTTTGGAACTGCTTCAAGTTCAATCTAAGATAATCTAAACACACATTTACTTTTTCTTCCTTCTTGCAAATAATCATTTTGGTTTCACAAGATTTAGAATGACTGAGAAATATTCTGAAAATTTTATCTTAATCAAATTAAAACGAATTAAAAAAGAAAATAAAATGACCACATTACTTCCGATAAGTTTAGAAGAGATGAAGAAAAGCCCATCTTCAAAAACTGGCTATTCATGTATAACAACCTAGATACAAGACAACCAAAAATATAGTCAGAAACTAAGTAAGCTAACTAAGTTTCATTTACTCCTTATTATTCTCAAATCAGGTTTAATTTTGATACAGGGGAGAGGTTGATTCGAAAAAAGCAAAACCAGGCGAACAATTTAAACGAACCCAAAAGCGCACGAATCGCAATATCATCATTTTCCCTTTAGTTATAAGTAATTTCAAGTTAATTCTGTTTGATTTCAGTAAATTAAGTACAGTTTTATTAAATTAAGTTAATTTTGTTTATAATTTTAATTTATTGAGTTTTCATGCTTTTCCTTTTAGCTTAAAGTTAATCTTAATTTAACTTCAACTTCCTTTTAAGTAATTTATCGCAATGATAGCTTTGGTTTGTACTTTGACTAATCATGGGCAGCGCGATAGCGCTGCCTAAGTAAAGAACGATGTGGACAATTTTTCTTTTTGTGAAAAATATTTATTTTTCTTTTTTCTTCTTCTTTCTTCTCCATACCCGGGCACTTCGTATCGGAGGAGTTGTCGTATAAACTTCGAAAACGGCTCATTCGATTGAAAATTGGAGTAGCTAGTGGCCTTTTTAATAGTCGAAAGTGATTGGAGGGCAACTAGTCCCCCCCACGCCCATCATTCCCCCAAACACATCCAATCAAAATTTTGAGATAGCCATTTTGTTCACCGTAGTTGATTTCCAGATAGAAAATATCTTTTTGAGAAGGACACTCCCCCAAAACCCTCGGGGCAAGGGTTGTAAGTTATGTCCTGGGGGCATATAAGGTTTTCATAGAAGGCACTGTCGTAGAAACTTCAAAAAAGGCTCATTCGATTGGAAATTCAAAGGGCTAGTGCCCTTTTTAATAGTCAAAAGTGATTGGAGGGCAACTAGCCCCTCCCCCCCACGCCCACCTTTTTCCCAAACACATCCAATCAAAATTTGATATAGCCATTTTGTTCACCGTAGTTGATTTCCAGATAGAAAATATTTTTTTGAGGACACTCCCCCACAACCCTCGGGGCAAGGTTTGTCAGTTATGCCCTGGGGACATGTAATGTTTTTATAGAAGGCGTTGTCGTAGAAACTTCAAAAAAGGCTCATTCGATTGGATATTCAAAGGGCTAGTGCCCTTTTCAATAGTCGAAAGTGATTAGAGGGCAACTAGCCCCCCCCCACACGCCCACCTTTTCCCCAAACACATCCAATCAAAATTTTGAGATAGCCATTTTGTTCAGCGTAGTTGATTTCCAGATAGAAAATATATTTTTGAGGAGGATACTCCCCTACAACTCACGGGGCAAGGGTTTTAAACTATGCCCTTGGGGCATATAAGGTTTTAATAGAAGGCGTTGTCATATAAACTTCGAAAAGGGCTCATTCGAATGGAAATTGAAATGGCTAGTGTCCTTTTTAATAGTCGAAAGTGATTGGAGGGCAACTACCCCCCCCCTCCACGCCCATCATTTACCCAAACACATCCAATAAAAATTTTGAGATAGTGATTTTATTCAGCGTAGTTAATTTCCAGATAGAAAATATATTTTTGAGGAGGACACTCCCCCACAACCCTCGGGGCAAAAGTTTTAAGTTATGCCCTGGGGTCATATAAGGTTTTTATAGAAGCCGTTGTCGTAGAAACTTTAAAAAATTCTCATTCGATTGGAAATTCAAAGGGCTAGTGCCCTTTTTATTGGTCGAAAGTGATTGGAGGGCAACTAGCCCCTCCCCCCACCGTCCATCATTCCCCCAAACACATCCAATCAAAATTTTGATATAGCCGTTTTGTTCAGCGTAATTGATTTCCAGATAGAAAATATCTTTTTGAGAAGGACACTCCCCCACAACCCTTGGGGCAAGGGTTTTAGGTTATGCCCTGAGGGCATAATTGAACGATGTTGGCACAATGTTTTATTTATTATTTTTTTCCTTTAGAGCAAGGCACTTCGTATCGAAGAAGTTGTCGTAGAAACTTTGAAAAGGGCTCATTCAATTGGAAACTGGAGTGGCTTGTGCCCTTTTTAATAGTCGAAAGTGATTGCAAGGCAGCTAACACCCCTTCCACGCCCACCATTTACCGAAACACATCCAATCAAAATTTTGAGATAGCCATTTTGTTCAGCGTAGTTAATTTCCAGATAGAAATTATGTTTTGAGGAGGACAATCCCCCACAGCCTTCAGGGCAAGGGTTGTAAGTTATGCCCTGGGGGCATATAAGGTTTTTATAGAAGGTGTTGTCGTAAAAACTTCAAAAAAGGCTCATTCAATTGGAAATTCAAAGGGCTAGTGCCCTTTTTAATAGTCGAAAGTGATTGGAGG
>JAQQPU010000973.1:55759-66359 GCA_029168905.1 Artemia sp. Kazakhstan ARC1039
CCCCCCCCCCCACCCACGTCCATCATTCCCCAAAACACATCCAATCAAAATTTTGAGATAGCCATTTTGTTCAGCGTAGTGGATTTCGATATAGAAAATATGTTTTTGTGGAGGATACTCCCCCACAACCCTCGGGGCAAGCGTTTTAATTTATGCCCTGAGGGCATACAAGAACGCTGCTGGCAAAATGTATCATTTATTATTTTTTTTTCCTTTAGAGCAAGGCACTTCGTATCGAAGAATTTGTCGTAGAAACTTCAAAAAGGGCTCATTCAATTGGAAATTGGAGTGGCTTGTGCCCTTTTTAATAGTCAAAAGTGATTGGAAGGCAACTAACACCCCTTCCACGCCAACCATTCCCCCAAAAACATCCAATCAAAATTTTGAGATAGCCATTTTGTTCAGCGTAGTTGATTTCCTCATAGAAATTATTTTTTTGAGGAGGACACTCGACCACAGCCTTCAGGGCAAGGGTTGTAAGTTATGCCCTGTGGGTATATAAGATTTTTATATAAAGCGTTGTCGTAGATACTTCAAAAAAGGCTCATTCAATTGGAAATTCAAAGGACTAGTGCCCTTTGTAATAGTCGAAAGTGATTGGAGAGCAACTAACACCCTTCTCACGCCCACCTTTTCCCCAAACACATCCAATCAAAATTTTGAGTTAGCCATTTTATTCAACGTAGTTTTAAGTTCTGTAAATTAAGTCTTTGAGGATGACAACCCCCTCAAAGCCCTCAGGGGGAATATATGGTTTTTACAGAACACGTTGTCGTAGAAACTTCAAAAAGGGCTCATTCAATTAGAAATTGAAATGGCTAGTGCCCTTTTTAATAGTCGAAAGTAATTGGAAGGCAACTAACACTCCTTCCACGGCCACCATTTCCCCAAACACATCCAATCAAAATTTTGAGATAGCCATTTTGTTCCATGCAGTTAAAGTTCAGGAAATTATACCTTTGAGCAGGACACTCCCCCCACAGTCTTCAGAGCAAGGGTTATAAGTTATGCCCTGGGGGCATATAAGTTTTTATTGAAATCTTTGTCGTAGAAACTTGAAAAAGGGCTCATTCTTTTGGAAATTCAAAGGTCTAGTGCGCTTTTTAATAGTCGAAAGGGATTTGAGGGCAACTAGCCCCCCTCTCTCACCCAACTTTTCCCCAAACAGATCCAATCAAAATTTTTATATAGCTATTTTGTTCAGTTTTGTGGATTTCTAGATAGAAATTATGTTTTTGAGGAGGACACTCCCCCACAGCCCTCAGGGCAAGGGTTGTAAGTTATGCCTTGGGGGCATATAAGGTTTTTAAAGAGCGCGTCGTCGTAGAAACTTCAACAAGGGCTCATTCGATTGGAAATTGAAATGGATAGTGCCCTTTTTAATAGTCGAAAGTGATTGGAAGGCAACTAACACCCCTTCCACGCCCACTATTTCCCCAATCATATCCAATTGAAATTTTTAGATAGGCATTTTGTTCCACGCAGTTTAAAGTTCAGGAAATTTTACCTTTGAGCAGGACACTCACCCTACAGTCTTCAGGGCAAGGGTTATAAGTTATGCCCTGGGGGGCATATAAGGTTTTTTATTGAAATCTTCGTCGTAGAAACTTGAAAAAGGGCTCATTCGATTGGAAATTAAAAGAGCTAGTGCCATTTTTAATAGTCGAAAGTTCTGGAAGGTAGGTCTTTTAAGATGACAACCCCATCAGAGCCCTCAGTGCAAGGGTTGTAAGTTATGCCCTGGTTGCATATAAGGTTTATATAGAAAGTTGCTGTAGAAATTTCAAAAAAGGCTCATTTGATTGGAAATTGAACTTGCCCTTTTTTATAGCCGAAAGTGAGTGGAGAGTAATTAACCCCCCTTTCACGCCCACCATTTCCCCAAACACATTCAATCAAAGTTTAGAGATAGCCATTTTGTTCAAAGTAGTTGAAAGTTCTGGAAATTAAATATTTACGGATGACAAACCCACCAGAGTCCCCAGTGCAAGGGTTGTAAGTTATGTCCTGGGGGCATATAAGGTTTTTAATTATAGAGTTGTTGCAAAAACTTCAAAAGGGGCTCATTCAATTGGAAAGTGAGAGGGCTAGTGCCCTTTTTAATACTTGAAAGTGATTGGAGGGTAACTAAATCCCTTCTCACGCCCACCATTCCCCCATACACATCCAATCAAAATTTTCAGATAGCCATTTTGTTCAACGTTGTAGAAACTTCTGGAAATTAGGTCTTTGCGGATGAACTCCCCCCCCCAAGCCCTCGGGGACAGGGTTGTAAGTTATCCCGTGGGGGCATATAAGGTTTTTTATTGAAAGCGTTGTCGTAGAAACTTCAAATTTGATTGGAAATTGATTGGAAATTGATTGGCTCATTTGATTGGAAATTGAAAGGGCATAGTGCCTTTTTCAATAGTTGAAAGTGATTGGAGAAAGATGAACGCCCCTCTCACGCCCACCATTTTCCCAGACACATCCAGTCGAAATTTTGAGATAGCCATTTTGTTTAACGTAGTTAAAAGTTCTGGAAATAAGGTCTTAGAGGATGACAACCACTCTCACAGCCTTTAGGGTAAGTTTTGCAATTTATGCCCTGGGGGCATATAAGGTGTTTATAGGAAGGGTTGTCGTAGAAACTCAAAAAGGGCTCATTCGATTGGAAATCGAAAGGCCTAGTGCCCTTTTTTAATAGTCGAAAGTGATTGGAAGGCTTGATATTTTTATAGTAGAGATCTATGTGGGTATAATGTATTATTTTTTTGTTGTTGCTGTTGTTTAGACCAGGACACTTTGTATCGAAGGAGTTGTCGTAGGAACTTCGAAAAGGGCTCATTCCATTGAAAATAGAAAGGGCTGATGCCCTTTTTAATAGTCGAAAGTGATTGGATTGAAACTAAACCCCCTCCCACGCCCAAAAACTCCTATTTGACTTTATGTTTAAAAACTAAATGTTGCCATTAGATTAAATCAAAATGCACTGTGTTAATGCTAATTTCCAATAAGGCATCTCAGCAGTATCCCAAGAACGACTGAGGGTATTATTTTCAAACTTTCGGGGCTGCTTCTGCTTTTAAAATTTAACCAAATCAAAATAGCGTAAGTGTATCCAAGCTATCAAGAAAGTAAACAGATTTTTTGCGAATGGTATCAAGTTTACCATTTCAGGTCAATTAGAGGAGGTATGAAACTAAATTAAACACTGCTGTTTGTGTCCAGATTTTTAAGAGGGTGTATGTTGTTAAAAATTGCTGAAAATTTTTCTCCAGCATACAAATAGCAGGCCAAACTATAAATTCTTAAAAAAACGAACAGATTTAAAGTATTATTTTCTTTTTCTCTGAAAAGACTATGTCAATATAAAAGGAACAGAAATTAAGTAAAAAAACTTTCTCCACAAAATAAGTTTTTTCAAAGAAAAGTAAAGAACTCCATCAAACAAGAATGAGCAAAAATAAAATCAAATAATCTACCAAGCACGAAACTACCAAAATCAGCATCGATAAATAAATAAAACCCAAAACGAACAGAAATTACAATAAATAACCGAGTCAAACTCAAAACGAGCAGAAATTAACATAAGTCGGGCTCAAAACCCCCATGCCTTCCCAAGGCCAGAACATAATTTGCACTTTACTGAAAAACATATTTATGTTTATACTTTTATAACTTTAATAAATCAAATAATATTAATATTTTGATTACTAAATATCAGTATATGTATATTAAACGGACAAGGCACATTCATTTGTATTTTTTTTCAGTAAAGAGCAAATAATGTTCTGGCCTTGGGAAGGCATAGGGGTTTTGAGCCCAACTTATGTTAATTTCTGCCCGTTTTGAGTCTGAATCGGTTATTTATTGTTATTTCTGTTCGTTTTGGGTTTCATTTACTTATCGATGCTGATCTGTGGTAGTTTCATGCTTGGTAAAGTATTTGATTTTTTTTTGCTCATTTTTTGTTTAATCGAGTTCTTTACTTCTCTTTGAAAAACTTATTTTGTGGAAAAAGTTTTTTTAATTAATTCCTTCTGACAGGAACGGCAATTCACCCATTGAGTGTCAAGGGTGAAACTTTTTCAAACTTTAAATGTTTGAGAATTTTTTATGTCACATAAAGTTTACAATAATATTATAAATAGGCAAATTGATTATATTGGTCATAGAATGCGATTCAGAAAGTAATGATGGTTTGAATGATTCTTGTTCTTATAAAAAATATCTCTTATATACGAAATTAGTTTTTTTTTTTTTTTTTTTTTTTTTTTTTTTTTTTTTTTTTTTTTTTTGTATCAATTGAAAGAAAAAACAAAGAAGCGAATCATAAAAATTGTATTTTGAAAAAAACTTCTATTCCTTCATTAAAAACCATAACAAATCCTTTTTTTAATTTTTATAAATTAAAAAAAAATTTCCGCAAAATAAACTTTTAAAAAAAAGTAAAGAGCTCCATTAAACCAAAAACAAACAAAAATAGAATATAATTTGTACTTTACTGAAAAAATTAAAAGGGATTTACTGAAAAATAAATGTGCATTGTCAGTTTCATATACATATGCTGATATTTATTCCTTAAAATTTGAATTAATTTTTGATTTCTTAAAGTTATAAAAATGAAAACATTTAAAATAATTTTTTTAGTAAAGTACAAATTATATTCTGGCTTTTAGAAAACATAGGGTTTTAGAACCTACTCATATTAATTTCTGCTCGTTTTTGATTTTGACTATGTTATTTATTATAATTTATGTTTGTTCTGAGTTTCATTTATTTATTGATACTGATTTGTGGTAGTTGTATGCTAGGTAGGTTATTCGATTCTAATTTTTTTCATTTTTGGTCTAATGGAGGCCTTTACTTTTTTTGAAAAACTTATTTTGTGGAAAAAAAATGTCACTAATTTCTGCCCGTTTTATATTGACATTGTCTTTTTCAGGGAAAAAGACTGAGCCTCTTCTTAAGTTAAACAACCATCCCTTCCATAAAAACCTTAAATACCCCCTGGGCATAACTTACAACCCTTGCCCCTAATCTGTGGGATTTTTTTTCAACCTCAAAAGCCTTGTTTTATGACATTTAGACCTTTTTTGAATAGAATGGCTATCTAAAAATTTATATTATATGCATTTCAGGACAATAAGACGACTGTGGTTGTGTGGGGAGGGGTAGCTGCCCTCCTATCACTTTGACTCTTAAAAAGAGCACTGGAGCGTCTTATTACCAATCCATTGAGCCCCCTCGAAAGTTTATATGACCATGCTTTCTATAAACACCTTATATTTCCCCAGGGCATAACTTACAACCCTTCCTCTGAGGGCTGAGGGGATTTGTTATCCTCAAATACATAATTTCCAGACCTTTCAAATACGTTGAACAAAACGGCTATTTCAAAATTTTGATTGGAAGTGTTTGGGGAAATTATGAGCATGGAGAGGGGGCTATTTGCCCTCTGATTACTTCTGACTAATAAGAAAGGCACTAGTCATCTCAATTTTCAATCGAATGAGCCCTTTTTGAAGCTTCAACGACAAAACTTTCTATAAAAACCTTGTATAACCAAAGGGCATAACGTACGACCCTTGTCCTGAGGGCTATGGGAGGAGGGTTGTCATCCTCAAAGACATAATTTTCGGACCTTTCAACTACGTAAAACAAAAATGCCATATCAAAATGTTGATCGGAAATGTTTGGGGAAACGATGGGCGTGGGGGAGGTGATTCTCTCTCTGATTACTTTCGACTATTAAAAAGAGCAATAGCCCTCTCAGTTTCCAATTGATGAGCCCTTGTTGAAGTTTTTACGACAAAATTTTCTATAAAAACCTTATATGCCCCCAGGGAATAACTTACAACCTTAGCCCTGAGAGCTGTGGCGGGGGGTTGTCACACTCAAAGACATAATTTCCAGGCTCTTCAACTACGTTAAACAAAATGGCAATATCAAAACGTTGATTGGAAGTGTTTGGGGAAATAAAGGGCGTGGGGGGAGGAGACATTCGCCCTCTCATCACTTTTGACTCTAAGTAAGGGCACTAGCCCCCTCATTTCCCAGTTGAATGAGTCCTTTTTAAAGTTCTACGACAACGCTTTCTATAAAAACTCTTCTATGTCCCCAGGGCATAACTTAAAACTTTTCCCTGTGGGCTGTGGAGGGTTTGTCCCTAAAGACAAAATTTCCGGGCCTTTTCATTACGTTGAACAAAATGGCTATCTCAAAATTTTGATTGAATGTGGTCGGGGAAATGGTGGGCGTGGAAGGTTAGTTGTTAGGGTTAGTTATCCTCAAAGATCAAATTTACATAACTTGAAATAACGTTGCACAAAATGGCTCTCTCAAAATTTTGATTGGTTGTGTTTGGGGAAAGGGTGGGCGTGAGAGGGGGTTAGTTGCCCTTCAATCACTTTCAACTATTAAAAAGGGCACTGGCACTTTCAATTTCCAATAGAATGTGCCCTTTTTAAGTTTCTACAACAGGACTTTCTATAAAAGCCTTATATGTGCCCCAGGGCACAACTTAAAGCCCATGCCTTGATGGCTGTTGGGGGGGGGGGGTGTCATCCTCAAAGACATAATTTCCAGAACTTTCAACTACATTGAAAAAATGGCTATCTCAAAATTTTGATTGGATGTGTTTGGGGAGATGGTGGGCATTAGAGGGGGGTTAGTTGCCCTCCAATCACTTTCGACTATTAAAAAGGGCACTAGTCCTTTGAATTTCCAATAGAATGAGCCTTCTTTGAAGTTTCTACGACAACACTTTCTATAAGAACCTTATATGCCCCAGGGCATAGATTACAACCCTCGCCCTGAGGGCTCTGAGGGGGTTATCATCCTCAAAGACTACGTTGAACAAGATATTTTGTTCAACTACGTTGAACAAAATAGATATCTCAAAATTTTGATTACATGTTTTTGGAGAAATGATGGGCTTGAGAGGAGATTTAGTTGACCTCCAATCAATTTCAAATATTAAAAAGGGCACTAGCGCTTTAAATTTTCAATCGCATGAGTTTTTTTTGAAGTTTTACGACAAAGCTTTCGATAAGAACCTTATATGACCCCAGGGAATAACTTACAACCCTTGCCCTGAGGGTTATGTGGGGGGGGGTTGTCATGTTCAAAGACCTAATTTCTAATTTCCAGAACTTCCATCTACGTTGAACAAAATGGCTATCTCAAAATGTTTATTCGATGTGTTTTGGGAAATGGTAAACGTGAGAGGGGGGCTAGTTGCCCTTTAAGCACTTTTGACTATTAAAAGGGCACTAGCCCTTTGAATTTCCAATTGAATAAGCCCTTTTTGGAAGTTTCTACGACAACACTTACTATAAAAACTTTATATACCCCCAGGGAATAACTTACAACCCTTGCCCTGAGGGCTATGGGAGGAGTGTCCTCCTCAAAGACATAATTTCCTAATCTTTCAACTACGTAGAACAAAATGGTTATCTCAAAGTTTTGATTGGATGTGTTTGGGGAAATGGTGAGCGTGGAAGGTTAGTTGTTAGGGTTAGTTGCCAATTCAATTCAACCAACAACTAACCAATTCCAATCACTTTCGGCTATTAAAAAGGGCACAAGCCCTTCCAATTTCCTATCGAATGAGCCGTTTTCAAAGTTTCTACGACAACTCCTTTCGATGCGAAGTGCCTTGGTCTAAAAGAAATCAAGACACCAAAAAACAAAAAAAAAAATAATAATAATACATCGTGCCAACATCGCTCTTGACTTAGGCAGCCCTATTGCGCTGCCTGCGATTCTTTTCTCTTATTCCATTATATTTAAACGGGGATTTTAGTGGTTTTTGTTAACCACTTTAGTTGTTGACCGTTTCTAAAGGTAATCTGTTAATAAGGTAAAAGTAGCACTATTAGATTCCTTGTTTTATGTTCTTTATAAATACCACGGAGGGGGTAGAAATACCCCCTCCCTCGATGCTCCCAGATATAGTAAAACTAAAAGAAAATAATAGAACAATGATATTTTATAACAAGCAGGATGAGTCTATCAATCCCTCCATTGTCATCCATATTCTTAATCATTCCAAACATTTTTTGTATCTATAATTTTATTGTAATCACTCAGGTAAAACTAGAGGTACTTGCATGATATACCCCCTGCTTAATATTCTCTAATATATTTCCCTGAACCTCAATCTTTATGAAATATACCAAAGTAGGATAAAAATATAATGCTTTAGAAACAAATTAGGGCTACATGTTTACACATTAGGGAGGGGGGTGGGGTAAAGTATAGCGGTTCTGCATGCCTAATATGTTAGGTACAATTATCCTGCATATTATGCAGCAAGAATTTTTTTCTAACTTCAGACCGTCGAAATACCTTACAACCCACCCCCACCCCTCATCCTAATGTGCAAATGTAGCCCAAATAATATATTTTCCATATATTCTGTCACTTCTCATTGTCTTCTCTCATGCTAATCTGACAGAAACTAATAAAAAAAAAGGTTCTACAATGCGTCAATGAATGAACAACGTGAGCGGTAGGGGGTTTATCATACCAGTACCAAACTGGATTTGATCGAGACAAGATTGCTAGAAAACCGTTTTAGCAAAGAAGAATGACGTATTACGAGATTCAAAATAGCGGAGAAATACAATATTAATATATATTATTTTTGAAACATGATCTGAAACTTCCTTGAAGGCGTTCCCACATTTTTATCAATCATCTCTCTCTTTATATTTTTACCTTTTTTGTGTCTTTACCTTGTTTGTTTTGTGCATTTCTGAATTTACTGCAAATATGTTACTTTAATGTAACTCGATTTTTCACTTGGTGATCTATTCAATGGCCCTAAATGATCTTGTTAACCAGCTTCACTTTCATTAGATATTGGTTATTGGCCATGTTTTGCTTCAATACACGCAATATCCCCCTTATGTTAGCTTGTTGGATAGAAAATTTTCATTTCTTGAAAACATGGTCCCAGGAGTTGAATTATCCCAGCTTTGGTGGCGATAGTTGATGTTTTAAGAACAATGACAGAACTTCCTTATTATATGCGATAGATTTAATGACGCGATAGATATAATGACGATATAATAAGCTATAATAAGCTATAATAAGCGATATTATATAATAATATTATATATATTATATAATATAATATTATATAATATAATAAGCGATAGATTTAATGACGGGACTTTGAAAAGAAATAATCAATAAATGTCAAGTTTAACTGCTCTTCTGCTTCTCATATAAAAAAGTAAAAGAGCCCTAAAGGAGTTTCCAATTATCTCTTCTAACCCAGCTTAATTGCTTCGTATAACAAGGGCCCTGTAGAGAGAAAAAGATGTCAATTATAATAATTGTTTTAAAGATGCTTCATTAATATTATAATGGTATAATATTATTATAAACATAGATTAACGTTATATCACAGTGAATTATTATAACCACAGTTTATAGAATTAGCAGTATGATCATACCCTATCTCACCCATTATAAAAACCCGGACCAAGGTGCGAGTGCTCCAGAGAACGTTTTAGTAGATAGAAACATAATCGGCATTAGATCTTTTCACGGGTAGACAAGTCAGATTTCTCTTGGACACGAAACAACTGGAAACCCGCTATTACGAATAATGCACTTCGTAACCATTTCTCATTGATTGACGGAAACAGACTAACCCGCTAATGCAGAAAGAAGTGGGAGGAGCTTTTTATTCGTACCGAAAATGAAGACCAGAAATGATCTGCGATAAACTTACTGGATAATTCTATAAACTGTGATTATAACGATGTATTGCAATTGGGAAGATATATGTATTATTAGAAAGACATTTGTAGAGGGGAAATGATTTTCCCCTAAGATATTTATAATGAAGATATTTATACAAAATATTTCAATGAAATACTTATAATTTAGATCTTTATGATGTAGCCCATTTTAAAATAGTTTGTGTCACAAGTTATATAGTTTGTGTCACAAGTTATATACTCTCTATTGTTTCATATTTTTCCAAGTTAATCCATTTAATGGCTATTTTATTTGTCGCTTTGTATCATTCCTCTATCGTTAATCTTTGGACAATTCAGTCAGGGGTGCCATCAAATTTTTGGAAATTTATAAAAGTCTTTTGAATTTTTTTTTTTTTTTTTTAACTTAAACTCTGATAAAACCGTTCTAAGACAAACTTTACACAAACCCTAAGCTTATGCTATGCAATTTAAGGCGAAAATATATTCCCCAAGATATTTATAATAAAAAAGAAAATAACAAGATATTTCAAAAAATTGCTGGGCTAAGCATGCGCCTTAACATTAAATCCAAATTTTGCTCTTAGTGACACTAAAAATATATAATTTATAATAATATTTGAACATTTTGGCAATCGATACTGGTACGTGTATTTTAATAATTGGTGGTTGTATTGACTGCCAAAAGTCCATAGACATTAAATTGGGTTCCAAAGCTTGCTATTGTGAAAACATAATATCAGTTCTAGTGTTGTTAATTCAAAAAATTTGGAATCCTTAAAATGAACACATTATTTCAAATGTTTAAACAACTTTAAAATCTAAGAATTCCCCATTTTTTTTTTTTTTTTTTTTTTTTTTTTTTTTTTTTTTTTTTTTTT
>JAQQPU010000973.1:66369-78619 GCA_029168905.1 Artemia sp. Kazakhstan ARC1039
TTTTTTTTTTTTTTTTTTTTTTTTTTTTTTTTTTTTTTTTTTTTTTTGCAAATACTTTCATGTTTCACGGTTCAGACATGTTTATTGAAAGTTTATAGGTTTATCCTTTTTTTCACGAATACTTTTATGTTATATGGTTCAGATAGGTTTATTGAAGGTTTTTAGGTTTATATTTTTTTTTCAAATTCTTTTATGTTTTACGGTTCAGATAGGTTTATTGAAGGTTTATAGATTTATAATATTTTTTCAAACTCTTTTATATTTTACAGTTGAGATAATTTCATTGAAGCTTGTTGGCCATGCACAAGAATTTATTGAACGTAAAAAAAACAAAAATTAATCCATTAATATCCTTTTGAGCACGATATTGCGATTACACTATTTGATAAACAATAACAAACATGCATCTTGATTAATGTAAAGCACTTCCTTCAACTATAGGGCCAAATTAACGAATAAAACGAATCTATAAATTCCTTCAATATTTTGTAAGGAAATGTGAAATGTGTTACAACCTTAGCAAATAATAAGTTTTTATGCCAATTTTTAGGCTTATGAAGATGACCAAAACATGAAATTTCTAAATTCTAATGAGTCAGCTGCAGCTGGAGAAAGTATGTATCGGCTTCTGCGAGAAAAACAGGCTGAAATTGTTAACAATATTTTACAGGCTGCCAATGATCCTAATTATGTTGTAAAAAATGTTTGTATATAGATGGACCAGGTGATACCGGTAAAACCTTTGTGTATAAAACCTTGTGTCACATTCTATGTGTCAAAAATCGCAAAGTAAAATGTATGGTACTTACTGTAATCGTATCACCTCTATTGCCTTTTGGACAAACAACACACAAGACCTTTATCGATCAGTTGTTGCGGTCCATTGCAAACCCAAACTTGCCATTTGGAGGGGAAATTCAAGTTGCTGGAGGTGTTTACCGGCAGTGCTTACCTATTCAACTCCAAAGCACTTGCAGCGAGACACTTGATATGTTAATAAAAACAAGTTATCTCTGGAATTATTTCAGACATTCTTCCTTAGAAAAAAACATGTGTGTCAACCTTGAAGAGGAAGCATTCGCAAAGCACATCCTGGACCTGGGAAATGATATCTTCCCAAAAATGACTTCAATAGAATTGAATTACCTGAATATATGATTTCTAGTGGTAATTTAATTAAGGGAGTATTTATAAATTGTCTTTTAAATCAACATTACAATGTAATGAAGGATCTCTCAATTTTAGCTTCTCTCAATAAAGAATTAACTAAAATGAATGCGAAAATTTTCGATCGCCTTCAAGGAGAATATGAATCTTATAAAAGGTATGATTCTATGAAGGATAAACAGGAAGGAAGAATTGAATTTGCTCCAGATTTCCCTAATTAAATCAAAACTGCAGATTTGCCACCCCATGACTTAAAAATAAAGACATATACAATAGTTAGTCTTATGCCAAACTTAAATATTTCAGAGGGAATGTGTTATGAAACACGCCTTTTTTCTACACACGCGCCAACCCCAACACTTTTTTTGTCAATGCTTTGATGTCTCATGGTTCGGATAGGTTTATTGAAGGTGCATAGGTTTATAATTTTCTCATATTCTCCCATGTTTTACAGTTCAGATAGGTTTATTGAAGCCACTTGCCCATGTACAAGAATTTATTAAACGTAAACAAACAGAGATTAATCCATTAATATCCCTTGGAGCGCGATATTGCGATTACACTATTTGATAAACAATAACAAACATGCAACTTGATTAATGTAAAACACTTCCTTCAACTGTAGAGCCCGATTAACGAATAAAACAAATCTGTAAATTCCTTCACTATTTTGTAAGGAAATGTAAATGTGTTATGGACTTAGCAAATAATAAATTTGTGTACCAATTTTTCAAGTAGTTCTATTACTTTGTATATTGCTTCTTAAACTTCTTCTGCTTTAAGTTTGTTTTGTAAGCTAAAATTTAAGCTTTCCCAATACCATCAATATCAGATAAAGTACTAACTACCACCTGACCAGGAAAGGAACGTACTTAAGGGGTCCTCGAGGTCCTCCCTCTCCCGTAGTCCTAAATATTGCTGACTTTCTGGGTACTTTTCATTCAAGTTATCAACTTTTTTCATTATTCCTACACCCCCCCCCTCGATAAAAACAATCTTGCATAGTGCCTGCATCTGCAATTGGCCAAGAACGTACACTGGAATGTGATTTCTTTGGACAAAAGTTTGAGGGTACCTAAATTTGTCATAATGACAACGAATTTGCAAATTATATGTTGCATATACGAAGCTTACAAAACATTGAAATTTTGGGGATCCAAGTTGCTCGCGTGAAAAGGAGGCCGGCGTTTACTCCCCCAGTGATTACTCCCCCCCCCCCTCCCCGATAAAAATACCCTCCGGAAAATACCCCTGCGGAAACTCTCCCCGCCCCGGAAATCCCGCTAAGGAAATTAAAAAAATAAAACTATTAAAAAAATAAGAAAATAAAATTTTGGAAAGCCTTATTTTCCACGGGGGGAGGGGGGTTACGGGAGGGTATTTCCCGCGGGGGGGATATTGATCATGGGGGTATTTTCCGGGGGGTATTTGCCGTTAGTTGTATGTTCCGTGGTTTTTCCGGAGTGTATTTTCAGGGGGTAATCGCCGAGGGGGGGGGGTAAACGCCTAGAACCGGTAAAATCTCCTTCTAACAGTAGCCAGATTAGCCCCTAGATTATTTTAGACCTTGAAATAAATAATTTTAGGTTGGCTTCGAACCTTTACCCCTCCTTGAAAAATTCTTTTGATACTCCCTGTTCTTCTTTATTGCCTATCAATAAAGTTGAAACACGCGTTACTTTTTGGTGGTAAGTTAGAATTGTTGGTATTAACGGAAGCTCATATGTATATATACTTCCAAAAATGTGTTTAACTGAAATTAATACTCTTCTCTTACTAATTTTTGTAATTTAGTTGCTACTGCTGATAAGGATTCTGAATTAAATCAGTTTAAAAAAAAAAGGAAACCAGCTGATTCAATCAATGAAAAAAAAATTCGGACAGTTGGAAACAACTGTTTATAGCTTCGGGTTTTACGTGAGGCGCGTAGTCAAACATTTGCGGGAATCACACTCATAGTATCTTGGTAGCATTAAGGTGTAAGGTAGTTGCTTAGTGCATACAGGCCGTCTTTGGTATGGGTGGAGGCCACAGCTGACACAAGAATAATCCCGGATATCCCAGGAGACACTGTCCGTGATCGAGCTGCGCCGGAAGGCCCGCTTAGCAAAGAATATGCCAGAGTACAGAGTACAGTATGCCAGAGTACAGGAAGTCCTTTGTTGACGAGAAAGCCAGCGATGTTGAAGATGCTTCAAGGAACGGAGACACCTGCTCCCTGTACAAACACCTTCGCGAGCTGACGGAAGGGAAGACTTCCACCGTGAGCCATGTTTTGTCTGCTGACGGAAGCAAGCTGGATGACGATGTAGGCCAACTCTCCGTCTGGAGCAGTTACTTCTCAAATCGGAAGCAACCGAGTAGATGTGGTTGAAGATTTCACTTACCTGGGATCCATTCTGTCGAAAGATGGCTTGATCACAAAAGAGCTTACATCTCGAATAGCCAAAGGATCGGCAGTTGTTGGGAGGCTTAGCAGCATCTGGCGAAAGCCAAACATTAGCAGCTTTACCAAAATGCACATTTACAATGCGTCAGTCAGCACCGTGCTGCTGTGTGGAACGGAGACGTGGCCAGCTGCAAAACCTATCGTCAGCGCCGTCAATGCCGCACAAACGAAACACCTCCGAAGAATCGAGGGACTTCACTGGACTGACTTTGTTAGCAGCCAGACCCTCCTGTCACGTATGGCACAAACTCCATTCTCGACGCAGCTCGCCCAGCGTACTGTTCGGTGGTACGGCCGTCTCCTTCGCATTTCACGCGACGCCCCAGCAAGGGTCGTATTCGACTTCGACCCTACACGGATGGAAGCAAACCAGAGGACACCCCTCCACTAGGTGGAAAGACAAAGCCGATGAATTCCTTGCCCAAGCCCACATCCCGGTGGAAGAAGCTGCGAGCCTGGCAAGCGATAGGTCAACCTGAAGGCACTTGGTCTCATCGTTCTCTACGCCGAACCCTCGGCAGGAGCCTTAAGTCAAGTCAAGTCAAGTGGAGCGTTATGTTTTATTTTAAAAAGCCAAGATAACCAATCCTTCTCGCCAATAGGTCGATTATACAATAAAATCTTCTTGGAAAATGTGAGAAGAGCCTTAAGATTTGAGAATTGTGAGGGGGGTGAATGGGATCGGAAGGCACCCTATGTGTCTACTTTCAGTAGTAAGTGGCGTGTTGATGTGTTGTTAGGAGGTTTTTGTAAATAGATATATCTGTTTTTATGGTATAGTTAGTAGCTTAAATGATATGAAAATACCTAACTTTACGTAAAAGAAGATGTTCTGTAGGATAGATCTATCTGTATTCAATTTAGCTACTGTAGCGGATGAGCGGTAGTTCACATATAGATTGTTAGGAATTTATTTGGCATTGGCTTGGCTCAACCTTGATTTTAAGTTTATATCCTGTTATTTTTGGGAATCAAAAAAGCATCATCACTCGTCCCTCGGCTGAGTCACCTCAATAATAGCACGTCACGTTTGGATGTATGCTTAAGTCGTTTTATGAAACCTTTTTTGTCCCAAACCTTTGGGAAACCCCTTTCGACGAATTTTTCTTAAGGACTTCAATTTTGACCTTAAATTCCAAATAGTAATAGCCTTTTTGTGTTTTAGTGTTTTAGGGCTAGGTTATGAAATACAAATTGTTCGTTTTGAAATTTAGAATTCCGTACAAGGTGTTTGTTGTATCAGTTGTTGGCTCTACTGCTTTTTGATATCAAAGGGTTATGTTTTCAAGTCAAACACCATAAAAAAACATAGTCTATACTTTTGCGAGGATTGGAGAAAAATGTTTTCCCCCCTTCCATAACAAGTTCGATAGGTTTTGCTACTAGTAACAAATAAGTTGATGAAGGTAATTAGAATAGTTAATGGACCTATTCGAGAGAGTTTCAATTTGGTTTCATGCCTCAAATTTTTCTTGTCTCAAATTTGAGGCTCTCTTGCCTCAAATTTTTCTAAAACTAGTTTTTTTAGTTTTTTCTCGTATATTTCTGGCTTTTCCTCAACTATCTGATATTCATATATCCAAAGGCTTTATTAGTAGACCAAAGGATGGCCATGTCCGTTTCCTAGGTATCCTCCTAGATGAAAATTTATCTTTTAAACACCATATTGATTTGATTAAAATGAAGGTATGGAGAAACCTCGGTATTCTAAGAAAACTCAAACATATTTTTCCAGGACCAATTCTAAGAATCCTATTTCATAGCTTAATTTGTTCTTATGCTTCCTATTGTCCAGTCATATGGATGTCTACTTTCCCTACTTTTCTCAAACCGCTTTCGAATACTTACGATAAAGCTAAATCATATCCAGGATGTAAATCGTTCGGCAACTAAACCGTTACTTGATATTATTAAATAAAAAAAACAAGTTTTTTTAACTGAAAGTAAGGAACGACGTTAAAACTTAAAACGAACAGAAATTATTCCGTATATGAAGGAGGCTGTCCCCTCCTAAACGCCTCACTCTTTACGCTAAAGTTTTTTTATTGTTCGAAAAAATAAAGTTGTGAGAAAGTCAAACTTTAGCGTAAAAAGCGAGGCGTTGAGGAGGGGACAACCCCCTTCATATACGGAATAATTTCTGTTCGTTTTAAGTTTTAACGTCGTTCCTTACTTTCAGTTAAAAAAACTTGTTTTTTTTATTTAATTTTTGAACGTTTTTGAATTAATGCAGGTTTTGATTTTGGCTCACCGTACATGAATAATTAAAACAAAATTTGCATATTATATTTGGTTAAATGGCTTTCTCGAAACTTGTTTAGTTTTATTTCCGAACGTTTTTATTAGTAATAAATATACGTAACTTAGAATTAACTTACGTAACGAACTTCTATATTCATAAATTTTTAACACGTATATTAGGGGGTTCGCCCCCTAGTCAATACCCTGCTCTTTAAACTATAGTTCGAATTTTTTCCAGTTCTTTAAAAATTACCTCTTAATCACAATCAGTTGATCAGTTGAAAAACTTGTTTTTTTTTATTTAATTCCTGATCTTTTTCTTTAAGAATGCTGTGAAATCTGGCGCCCCATTCATAGCAATGTCCCTTCCCCCATGAAAACTTCCTTCATGGGAAGATCCTTCCATATAGCCCCCGACCCTCTCCTTCCCCCACCTACCAGAAAAAATCTCCGCTGAAAAAGTCTGTATACTTCCCAATAACCAATACTATATGTTAACATTGAGTAAAGTTCATAACTTTCAGCCCTCCCCCTGGGGACTTATTCCGTATATGAAGGGGGCTGTCCCCTCCTCAACGCCTCGCTCTTTACGCTAAAGTTTTTTTATTGTTTAAAAAAATAGAGTTGTGAGAAAGTCCCCCTGGGGACCCCCATGAAAACTTCCTTCATGGAAAGATCCTTCCATATAGCCCCCGACCCTCTCCTTCCCCCACCTACCAGAAAAAATCTCCTCTGAAAAAGTCTGTATACTTCCCAATAACCAATACTATATGTTAACATTGAGTAAAGTTCATAACTTTCAGCCCTCCCCCTGGGGACTTTGGGGGATCAAGTCATCCTAAAAGACATTTTTATCATATTTTCGACCATGCTGAACAAAATGGCTATCTCAGAATTTTGATCGGGTGACTGGGAAAAAAATGAGCGTGGGAGGGGGCCTAGCTGCCCTCCATTTTTTTTGGTCACTTAAAAAGGGCACTAGAACTTTTAATTTCCGTTCCAGTGAGCCCTCCCACGATATTCTAGGACCACTGGGTCGATACGATCACCCCTGGGGAAAAAAAAACAAAAAAAACAAACAAACAAACAAACAAATAAACACGCATCCGTGATCTTTCTTCTGGCAAAAAATGGAAAATTCCACATTTTTGTAGATAGGAGCTTGAAACCTCTACAGTAGGGTTCTCTGATACGCTGAATATGATGGTGTGATTTTCATTAAGGTCCTATAACTTTTAGGGGGTCTTTCCCCCTTTTTTGAAAATCAGCCAAATTTTCTCAGGCACGTAACTTTTGATGGGTAAGATTAAACTTAATGAAACATGTATATTTGAAATCAGAATTAAAATCTGATTCTTTTGATGTATCTATTGGTATCAAAATCCCGTTTTTTAGAGTTTCGGTTACCATTGAGCCGGGTCGCTCCTTACTTACAGTTCGTTACCACGAACTGTTTGAAAAAACTTCATATTTTTTCCTGTGCGTCTTCCGCTCCATGGTGGTATTCCTAGGTCCCTTAGATTTACGTCTTCTTTTATATCTGATCGGCAAATTATCAACCCCGTAGTTCTCTAAATATCCAAATTCCCCATACGCCAACAATAAGATCCGATTTTAATTCTCTTGTTGCGTGTCATTTGACATGTAACACCCTTCCCGATCCGGCTCGATAATGCCACTCGTTTGGCACCTTCAAAAGACTAGTAAAAAAATCTTTGTCTTTCATGTGATTAATTTTCCTTACTTTTGCCTGAGTAATTTTTTTTATTTTTCCTGAATAAACTTTACTTTATAATTTGTATTTATGTATATTTTCTTTTCTTCTCCTCTTTTTCTCTTTTTTCTCTGACTGTGAGTATAGTTTTTTTTTTTTTTTTTTTTTTTTTTTTTTTTTTTTTTTTTTTTTTTGCCTTATGCACAGCCATTTTCATGTTTTGAATGGTTGACAATAGTTTTTCATTTAATTGTTTGTCGTTTCTTCTTTTTCTGTATAATCTGATTGTGACCAGTAGATTGTAGAAGGGTATGAAGATCACCTTTTCGATTTGAGAAATGAATTATCTATGCTTTATTGATGTTTGATTTTTTTTTTGTACTGTTTTTTTTTCTTCTTCTATTTTCTATCTCAGTAAGTGATTGGCTATTGTTCTCTGAGTTTGTGATCCGTATATACTTCCCTAATTACAACCCAAGGAGCCTTTAGGGGGACTAGCACAGTGTAGTGTGTGTGTAAATCATAACCCTTGCAAAAATAACATCCTTTTTCTAAAAGTCTTAATTCGATCGTTTATTCATAAGATAAAATAAAATAGTCTTGCCATAATAATGCATAAAACATGTCACAATTGCGACTTAAAAAACGCTAGAAATAACAATTTGCTTTCGAATGAGTCTCCTGACGAACTTTGAAGACCAATACTTTGATGCGATAACCCTAGAAAAGAAACTAACAATTAACATGCATCCATTACCGAATTGTTCGGAAAAAAAATATCTGTTGTTTTTCCGCATAGGACCCTGAACCCTTAAAACGAACTAGGAAAGGGCTCTCAGACACGGTGAATAAGATAGTGAATATTATAGTATGATACATTTGTCAAGATCACGTCCTATTTAGGAGGAGGGGGTCTTTTTCTTAATTATGGAAGGTTTTTAATTTACTGAAAATGATGGATAATTTTTAATTTAATGAGCTTAATTTATTTGGAATCACCACTAAAAGGAGAGTTTTAAATTAAAATAAAATTTGTTTAAATTAAAACAAAATTTGTTTAAATTAAAACAAAATTTGTTTGAATTAAAACAAAATTTGTTTAAATTAAAACAAAATTTGTTTAAATTAAAACAAAAATATTTTTTTTTTAATTTTAGTTACCAATACCAATTATATACAATTAAAATTTAAAGAGATAGTTGAACATTTTTTATTTTTAATGAAATGCTACTCAAAAATTCTATCTTTTTTTCAATTTAAGGTGGAAGGCTGTTTTAAACGATAGGTGTACTTAAGGAAATCAGTCCTATATAGATCAAGCTCACTTATTTTTTCATTCAATTTTTATAAAAATAATTGCTTAGAGCGTGTTAGCTAGTCATAGCTAAAAAAAATATATCAAATCAATTAGTTTAATATATGAAAAATATTCTCGATGTTTTTCAGAAATACTTGTTTTAACACGTAAGTTTTCGTGTCTTTATTTATTGTAAATAGGTATTCACGGTGGACTGGGATCAGTCCAAAACATCTGCAACCTTTTATGGTTTCTTTAAATGCCTAATCCCATTAGTTTCCTTCGATATTATTTATTGAAATTTTAGTACTATTTTTGGGGCTGTTTTTTAGTCACGTGGTTAAATTTTTTTAATCGAGTAATTTTTTTCAATGAATTAAACTCGATATCAATTTAACAGGTTCAAAATTGAAAAAAAAAACTGATTTTCCGACTAGACAATTTTCTAGCAAGGGTTTAAGGCACTTTTTTTGCCAATTCTTTTTGTTTTTTTCTAGTTTTTTGTTTACACATTTTGCAGTATTTTGAAGATTTTATGAATACATTTTAAATATAATTTTCTATGATTTTAAATAAGTTGTGCTGGAAGAAACTTGATTTTTACAAATCAATAGTTGGCACCTCTAGCTATAGTTCTAGCAGCTCTAGCTCTAGCTCAAGCTCAATATTGTTGCTGGCACCTCTAGCTATCTTAGTCTGGTACTTCTTGTAAAAATGGATAACTTTTTTTATCAATAGAGCTCATTCACTGCATTGTCCGCAATATAAGTGTAGACACAACTTTTAGGAAGTAGAGGGGGTTGAAAACCAGAAAAGATTCTCGGAAAATCCATCCTGGGAGTTAAAGAACTAAATTAATTCCTTTAAGTTTTCTAGTACCAGTTTCTTTTCCCTTTTATATGCAAAAGAATAAATAATTTAATAAATAAATAAAGATAAATATCCTCCAGAGATCCTCCAACCATTTTAATTTCTAAAAAAATATTCAACATATTTGGAAGGAAATAAATCGTTCAAGAAATCTATACGTACAGAAGTGACAAATTTATTTAGGCCCATCGAACATACGACCAGAATTATGCAGAAAACCCATATGTGATAAATATACCAAAAATAAAGCTATACAAGCCTATGTACTGCGATATTAAGGTTATATAAGGTATTTTCAAGGCTAAAAATCATCTTATTAAGGTCTATCAGTGGAGTTCTTCTGTGTCAATAATATGAAAAATAATTAATAGCCATGCATATACCATTAAAAAAACGTCAATATTAAACTGAAATCTATTTAGTACAAATGCAAACATTTTCATAAAATTACAAAATTTGCCCTCTGCCCACTGCCCTCCATAAACACACATATGAGTTCGAATCTGCTTTGTTTGTGCATAGTTGATATTAATTTTAAATTAATTAATTTCATTAAGTAGAGTAATTTTATCGATATAAGCTTAAAAACAATATTTTAGACTTTTCAAGTAAAAAAAAAACTTCTAATTCCAGAAAAACCCTATTAACAGCTGGTTTTGAAATTTTCATGGAGACTACCCATTACTTTCAACCAAAACTAGACTGTCCTGATTAAAAGATACACATTTGAATCATAGAAACATAATTCTTCTTTAACAGAACATATTTTAAAAATTACTTCTTAGAATAAACAGTAAAAAATTATGTATTAATATAATGTATGTAGTAATCAAAAAAGTTTTTACGAATAAAAATATGTTAAAATCCTGTAACTTGATATTTTTAGATTCAAAAATCTTTAGGATTGAGAGTGAACTGAAAATTCGAATTTGTCACCATGCTTTAAATCATCCCCTTTATTTAAGTTTATATTCTTTAAAAATGATCTAAAATATTGTTTTTAAAACCTCTTTAAACCTAGACAACTTCTTATTTGACAGACGTTTCCATCCTTTTCATATTGTGGATAAAATTGATCTTTATCTTTCGGAATTATTCTTTTTGAAGAAGAATTTGATGATAAGGTTAGTTTAAACTAAAATTTAAAAATATGAAACATGGTGCTAAAGATGTGAACTGAATTTTGTCAAAAGAATTCTTCAAAGCAAGTAATGAAAGTTAATATACTTTCTAAATTAAGTTTATAATAGAATAGAGTTCCACTAGAATATTCGGTTCCAATCGTATCAGTTTTGTCTAACGTCATTACTGATAAAAAAAAAGAATTAAAATGAATCCATATAACCAATGATAAATTTTATATAAAATCGATATCGTTTAAAAAAATTGTCTAGTTATTTACCCTGAAGCTGATAATAATTCCAGGTTAAAAGGATATTTGTAAAGTTTTAACTTTGCAATTAATGTGCAAACATTTATGTTTTAAATTTGCATTAAATTAAAACATTAATTAAAAACGTACGATATTTAAAGGTTGTAATTATTTCTATGCCTATAAACGTAGAAGAGGATTGATTTAAATTTGAGGTCCTTGAATTTTGTTCTAATAACTGGAATTTTGTTACCAGGATAACTTCTGCAACAAATTGTACACATGAATCAAACAGCTCGTGGTAACGAACTGTAAGTAAGGAGCGACCCGGCTCAATGGTAACCGAAACTCTAGAAAACGGGATTTTGATACCAATAGATGCATCAAAAGAATCAGATTTTAATACTGATTTCAAATATATAAGTTTCATCGAGTTTAGTCCAACCCATCAAAAGTTCCGCGCCTGAAAGAATTTGGCTGATTTTCGAAAAAAGGGGGAAAGACCCATAAAATTTATATAATCTTAATGAAAATCACACCATCATATTCAGCGTATCAGAAAACCCTACTGTAGAGGTTTCAAGCTCCTATCTACAAAAATGTGGAATTTTGCATTTTTTGCCAGAAGAAAGATCACTTTATTCTAATTAACGGCCTCTGTGATTAAGAGTCATTTTTAAAGAACAAAATTCGAAATTTATCTTAAAGAGCAAGGTATTGACTAGGGGGCGAATTCCCTAATATACGTATTAAGAATATATGAATATAGAAGTTCGTTACGTAAGTTAATTCGTAAGTTACGTATATTTATTGCTAATAAAAACGTTCGTAAATAAAATTAAACAAGTTTCGAGAAAGCCATTTAACTTAATAAAAGTAAAATTAATATGAAAATTTTGTTGTAATTATTCATGTACGGTGAGCCAAAATCAAAACCTTATTAATTCAAAAACGTTCAAAAATTAAATAAAAAAAAGTTTTTTTTTTAACTGAAAGTAAGGAACGACATAAAAACTTAAAACGAACAGAGATTATTCCGTATATGAAAGGGGCTGTCCCCTCCTCAACGCATCGCTCTTTACGTTAAAGTTTGACTTTCTCACAACTCTATTTTTTAAACAATAAAAAAATTTAGCGTAA